>CAUYON010057214.1:0-42140 GCA_963573935.1 Arctocebus calabarensis
CTCTCCCCTCTGAGACATATCCTAATCTCAGGAACCATGCACTCAAAATGGCAGCCATCTTTGGTAGCACTTATGTCTGTGAACAGACTTTTTCCAGAATGAAACATCTGAAATCTCCAACCAAATCTAGACTAACTGATGCACACTTGCATCACTTGCTACGACTAGCAGTGACAAATATGGAACTGGACATTGACCATCTCATTAGCTAAAAGTAGGCCCATAGTTCCCATTGAAATACTGGTAAGTTCGTTGATTTAACTTTATTTGTTCTTCATTTTAAATATCGTATTTGTTCCCGTTTTATTTTTTTACTTCAAAATAAGATATGTGGAGTGTGCATAGGAATTTGTTCATAGTTTGTTTTTTTTTAAACTATAGTCTGGCCCGCCAACAGTCTGAGGGACACTGAAGTGGCCCCCTGTTTAAAAAGTTTGAGGACCCCTGGTCTAAGCCCAAGAGCTGGAGGTTGCTATGAGCTGTGATGCCACAGCACTCTACTGAGGGTGACAAAGTGAGACTCTGTCTCTAAAAAAAAAAAGAAAGAAAGAAAAAGAAAAGAAAAAGTCAGGAGAAACAGACATAGAAGCTCTTTATGGGCATATTTTTACTCTGTTTTGTTAAAATTTGTAAGGATAAGCAGGTATCATGCACACAAGGTCAAGGGTAGACAATCAACTGGTGAACTCATCCTAGAAAAAGTGTCACATTCCTCATTACTGAAGATCACCGTAGTCACCTTTGAGGTATTCCCCTTGGGAAGCTATGTACCAATGCCAGCACCCAGTCCATCCTTCAGAGCAATTCTGGAACTCTTTCTGGAATGGCCATGAGAACTGTCATTGTACGAAGGTCTGATAATGGACTCATCCCAGGAAAAGTGCTACGTACCTCGTTGCTGAATATGACTGTGGTCACCAGATGGCCGAGGGGAGTACTCTGAAGGTGACTATAGAGATCTTCAGCAACGAGGTATGTAGGATGAGTGTGTGAACTTAATTGTCCAACCTTGTATTGTCTTTATAATGAAATAAAATAAAAGCAATAAAGACTTGAAGAAAGGAATCCTGTTTGCTTCCCTCCCTAGATCAAGTTATTAATTTCTCTGACTCACAGATTCATTTGTAAAGTGGTTAATAAGAGTGTGAATCTCAGAAAGCTGCTGGGAAAGTTAAATGAGGACACGTATAAAAAGATTAAGCACAGAGCTTAATAAAATTTCCCCCCTCTCTTTCACTTCCTTTATATCTGTAGTATTCTCTAGTGCTTATTTTTGCCTGTGGTTTCCTTCACTCCATTTCATCCATCAAAACGTTTCTATCTACTTTCTATGTTCCAGAAATTCATTTGTGTCCCTTAACCACTGACGGCCCATCCTATTTTCCTCAGTATTATGCGTTTTTTTTTTCCTTTTCTAACCTTTGTTGAGACAGAAAAAGATCACTTTTGTTGATCACTTTGTTGCCCCCAGTAGAGTGCCATGGCATCATAGCTCACAACAATCTTAGACTCTTGGGCTCAAGCAATTTTCTTGCCTCAGCCTCCCAAGTAGGTGGGACTACAGGCACCTATAATGCCCAGCTATTTTGGTTTTTTTAGAAACCAGGGTCTGGCTCTAGCTCAGGCTGGTCTTGAACTCGTGAGCTCAGGTGATTCCCCCAACACAGCCTCGCAAAGTGCTGGGATTACAGGCCTGAGCCACCATGCGCCTTGCCTACTTTTCTAATCTTAGTGGAGTGGGGGCGGTGGTGGTAAGAAAGACAAACCTGTGTTCAGTGAGAGCAGACCTTCTTTTTTGTTTTGAGACAGAGCCTCAGGCTGTCACCCTGGATAGAGTGCTGTAGCATCACAGCTCACAGCAACCTCCAATTCCTGGGCTCAAGTGAGTCTCCTGCCTCCACCTCCCAAGTAGCTGGGACTACAGGCACCCACCACAACACCCGGCCATTTCTTGGTTGCAGCCGTCATTGTTGTTTGGCAGGCCCAGGCTGGATTCGAACTGGCCAGCTCAGGTGTACGTGGCTGGCGCCTTAGCCCATTGAACCACAGGCGCCGAGCCAGACCTTCTATCAGCACAGCCCCGGAGGGCTGTCTGGATGCCGTACTGTGGAGGAGGTGCTCTGTGCACATCACTGGCTTCCCCCTCAGGAAACCTAATGAAAGATGTGTTAAAATCCCATCTTAAACATGAGGTGACTGGGGCTTAAGAAGGTAACTAGCTTGCATGGAAATATTCATTATATTCATCCACTAAATACTTATCCAGGGCCTTCTCTGTGCCAGTCACCGTTCTAGGTGCTGGGGAAACATTGATAAGCAGGAGAAAGTCCCTGCCCTCTTAGAGCTGCCATTCTAGTTGGTAGAGACGGACAATAAACATACAAACAAATCAACATAAAGTGTGTCCGGTGGGAGGATAAAGCAGGAGAAGAGGAAGCCAGGAATGGAAGCAGCTACTTGCTCATGCCCGGTGGGCAGGCCTCAGTGAGAAGGTGGATTGAGACCCAAAGGAGGACAGCACGAGTCCCCTTTTTCATAAATGATAACTACAAACAAGTCTGCAGAAGAGAATCCGCTCTCGTTAAGCAGAGGCTGTGAAGGAAATCCGTAAACCAAATGGATTTTGGTTATTTGAGTACCCGCTGGGTGCTGCTACGGGAGGCTGACCTTCCCACCTTAGAGAGCTATCCAAAGATCTTGATTAGCTGATGAATCAACTCAGGCAAAGGTACCAAGTGAACTCTGTTCTTTCCTCCACCCATAAAATACAGATTTTCCTACCATTTGACATAAAGAGATAAGAACTCTCTTGTCAAACTGATCGACTACAAATATGCCCTTAAATATCTGAAATATAAATCCTTGTGGTTTGATAGACATCAAAGTTTGTAAAACAGGTTTTTTTTTTTTATTTTTTTTTTGAGACAGAGCCTTAAGCTGTCACCCTGGATAGAGTGCTGTGGCATCACAGCTCACAGCAACCTCCAATTCCTGGGCTCAAGCGAGTCTCCTGCCTCCACCTCCCAAGTAGCTGGGACTACAGGCGCCCGCCACAACCCCCGCTATTTTTTGGTTGCAGCCACCATTGTTGTTTGGCAGGCCCCGGCTGGATTTGAACCCGCCAGCTCAGGTGTACGTGGCTGGTGCCTTAGCCGCTTGAGCCACAGGCGCTGAGCCTGTGAAACAGGTTTTAAATAACTATAAAAAGTCATAGAACAGTATGCTAACCATTTATGTCAAAATAGGAAAATATGCACACACACATGCATGTATATACTCACATCTGCAAACATGAGCGTGCAGACAGTACCACGGATTCCCCTCGCCCCTGTATGCACAGGCACATGCATCTTTACGGCTCTCTCCACCAAGATGTGGAGTCTGTTTCTCCACCCCAGGACTTAGCGATAGAGGGCTCACTGGCAAAAATGATGAAAACAGAGGCTTGAAAACTGCTTAATACATTCCAGTATAGGCCTCTTTACTGGGAACTCTTCTGTCGCTGCCTGAGTCAGGGAAAGTCTGCTGGGGTTGGGTACATGGCCATTACCCCAGCTCATACTAAGCCAACTTCCAGACATCAAGGACCCCCTACCCCCCTACTCCAACCAGTCTGTCCCCTCCAGCTGTGTGATTAATGCCACTCTAGACCATCCTGCCCAACTGAGCAAGCCCAGACTGGAACCGCTTAGCTGGCTCATAGAATCCTGAGCAAATAAGGATGCTTGTTGTTTTAAGTTGCCAAGTTTCAAAGTGGCTTGTCCTGCAGCAAAAGCCAAAGTAGACTTGCAGAGAGTATCTCTGGAAAGATTTTCTTTCTTTCTTTCTCTCTCTCTCTTTCTTTCTTTTTGTAGAGACAGTGTCTCACTTTATCACCCTGGGTAGAGTGCCGTGACATCACACAGCTCACAGCAATCTCCAACTCCTGGACTTAGGCGATTCTTCTGCCTCAGCCTCCTGAGTAGCTGAGACTACAGGCGCCCACCACAACGCCTGGCTATTTTTCTGTTTTTTTGCAGTTCGGCCGAGGTTGGGTTTGAACCCACCACCTTCGGTATATGGGGCTGCACCCTAATCAATAAGCCACAGGCGCCACCCTGGAAAGATTTTCTTAACTGGTTGTATCGGTTGACTGAAGGGGAGTGAGGACGGGGTTGGAGCCAGGGATGAGAGGGTGGATTTCACTGTATTCACTTTTGTAACCTTTTGAATTTTAAACCATATGAATGAACCTGTTCTAATAAATAAATAAATAAATCTGTAAAATATTAAAGCTATAAAGCATGATTGATGTAGAAGATAGTTTTAGTTCATAAATGGTACTTAAATTTTCAACTATAAGTGAAATGATGTATAATGAAACCAATTTTACCATAGGCTAATTGATCAAACAAGAGTTCCCATGGCCTATGCTGGCCACAAAAACATCGCCAAACCTCTAAAGACCAAAACACTTTTTTTTGGAGACAGAGTCTCACTCAGTTGCCCTGGGTTGAATGCCGTGACATCATGGCAAACAGCAACCTCAAACTCTTGGGCTCAAGCGCTCCTCTCGCCTCAGCCTCCCAAAGAGCTGGGAGTACAGGCACCTGCCACAACGCCTGGCTATTTTTTAGAGACAGGGTCTGTGCAGTCTACCACAGTCTATTTTTTAGCTCATGCTAATCTGGAACGCATGAGCTCAGGCAATCCAGCTGCCTTGGCCTCCCAGAGTGCTAGGATTATAGGCATGGGTTACCGTGCCTGGCCCTGAAATACTTTCTAATATTAAATATTGAAATAAATGAGCTATACATACATTTACGAAAGATCAATAAAAAGAAGTAAGATAATAATTTTCCCAGTGATTTCAGTTCAGGTTCATGGATGACTCGAGCTTATCCCAGCAACCCAGCGCATAAGGCGGGATCCAAACATGGACCCTACCCCATCTCAGGGGGCACCCACAACCACACCTGCTCTCACCCCGACTGGGACCATGTAGACATGTCAGTTCACCTCACTCAAGTATGCACCTTTGGGATGTGGGAAGAAATCCACATATCAGGCATGGGGAAAATGTGCAAACTCCAGACAGCGGTCGTGGCCAGGAATTGATTTCTTTCCTCATCATTGTTATAACGACACATTAGTCGAGGGCCTGCCGTAACTGACCTGAAAATGAACACACAGGACTCTTTGTTTTCACTTCTCAGATCTTAGACCTTTGTCCTCCAACATAAGAGCGCCAGCTTACTATCTGGTGTTTGAGACGATAGCCTGGTTCTTGATCCCTCGACAACTGCTCGACATAAGTGCTTTTGTCTGTTTCTAAACCCGCCACGCCATGAAGTGCGGTTTCCTTCTCATCTCGCCGAGGCTCCAACTCTGAGGTCCAAGTTCCTTTGACAACAGTGTGTGCTGCTTCCTTACTGAGGGAGGAGGAGGACAGCACTGGCTGCCTGTGATTTAACTCGAATTACCTTAGAAAAAAGGAGGAATTTGTCCCCTCACTAAATTCTAACCAGGGGAAAGGCGGCGTTAGGGCAGGCGTGAGAAGCAACTAGATCCCAGAACTGGAATGCAGCTGGTTTCTTTCTGTTTCTGTGGGTCACCTCCTTCTCTCTCCTTGAAGAGCTGTTTCCGATGGACAGACTGCTGAAAACTACCGAGTCTTGGAACTGATGGCCGCTGTGCTGCACTGGCATGCAGTGCCCTCCAATCACAGCTGCCAGCACAGACAGGGAGAACGTGGCACGCGTGCCTTCCTTGGGTCAAGTTCCCATGCCTGGATCAATCAACTCTGGCCTGGAGACTGACTTTCTCTGAGACCAACCTACACTTCGGAGTAGGGGAAAGGAGTCATTTTCAGAAGAAGAAAATGATGCTGCTAAAAGAACAGAGAGTGCTCTTGTTATACCTGAAGTGAGTGGAACAGAGGAATACCGGCACACTGAGTCCAAATTAAGCCGGGGTCCTTTATTGGTCAGGGGTCAAGAGCAGGCTTACGCCTCAAAGTTGCTCTACCGCCAGAGGCAGGTGCAAACTTTTTATAAGGTGCTTTCTGTAAGGGGAGGGGGAGTCCTTAACGTAAGCTGAGTTTCCTAGAAGCCAACACCTGCAAGGTTAGAGCTACAGGGTAAGGGGAGTGCTTAGAAGGGAGAGCTGTGCTTTCACAGGATTTTGCAGTTTGTGTTAACTCTGCAGCTTTCAGCTGAGCTTAAAGGGGGAGTGTTGAAAGCCCTTAGCAAAGTCTTTAGCAAAATGGAGTAAGTCTGGCTCTATGTACAAAACGGAGTTGGGGCCTTGCACTCTGAGAATCTGAGGGCATAAAAAAAAAAAAAAAAAATGCAAGAGTTGGGCAGCGCCTGTGGCTCAGCGAGTAGGGCGCCGGCCCCCTATCCCGAAGGTGGCGGGTTCAAACCCATCCTCAGCCAAACTGCAAAACAGAAAAATAGCCGGGCGTTGTGGCAGGCGTCTGTAGTCCCAGCTACTCAGGAGGCTGAGACAAAGAGAATCGCCTAAGCCTAGGAGTTGGAGGTTGCTGTGAGCTGTGTGACGCCACGGCACTCTACCAAGGGCGATAAAGTGAGACACAGTCTCTACAAAAAAAAAAAATGCAAGAGTTGCATGAAGACAGGCCTGAGTCTGTATCTTTTTTTTTTTTTTTTTTTGAAACAGAGCCTCAAGCTGTCACTCTGGATAGAGTGCTGTGGCATCACAGCTCACAGCAACCTCCAATTCCTGGGCTCAAGTGAGTCTCATGTTTCTGCCTCCCAAGTAGCTGGGACTATAGGCGCCCGCCACAACGCCTGGCCATTTTTTGGTTGCAGCCGTCATTGTCGTTTGGCGGGCCCGGGCTGGATTCAAACCCGCCAGCTCAGGTGTACGTGGTTGGTGCCTTAGCCCGTTGAGCCACAGGCGCCGGGCCTGAGTCTGTATCTTGATGTCACTACACTACAGGGTGACAAGCCTTGGTTTTGTCATCTATAAGACCTAGCCCATATTGTTCTTTCAGGTTTTAACAGCATGACTACCAGATCTAGCAGGGGCCTCGGCGCTGGGAGCTATACTTCACTGCTTCACTTAGGTACGGTGTGGACCAGATCCACTGCTGACCTTTCTGCAACACAAAAACTACTCGTGTACAAAGTCTCAGACTATGAGGGTTAGAAGAGGCCTTAGGTATCATTTCGTCAGCCCCAAGTGTTGGTCCACAAAACTGGTACCAGTTTTTGATAGCTAACGGAAAAACTGAAAAAAATAAAATAAAATACAAAATTTTTTCCTTAAAATTAAGGGTAGTCAATATAAACATTTGCCTTTTATTAAAAATTTATGTCCTAATTTCTTAGTACTAAAAAATTTTTCTAATGAAATGGTGATAGTTGGTGGAAGAGATTTTATTTATTTATTTATTTATTTATTTATTTATTTTTAAGACAGAGTCTCACCCTGTGCCCTGTGGCTTCATAGCTCACAGCAACCTCAAACTCTTGGATTAAAGTGATCTTCTTCCCTCAGCCTCCTGAGTACCTGGGACTATAGATGTGCACCATAATGGCCAGCTAGTTTTTTCTATTTTTAATAGAGAAGTGGTTTTGTTCTTGCTCAGGCCGGTCTCAAACACCTGACCTCAAGGCCTCCCAAAGTGGTAGGATTACAGGCGTGAGCCACCACACTGGGCCTGGTGGAAGAGATTTTAAAATGATTATTTGAGGCCAGGCATGGTAGCTCAGGCCTGCAATCTCAGAACTTTGGGAGGCTGAGGCGAGAGGATCACTTGAGGTCAGGAATTTGAAACCAGCCTGAGCAACACAGTTATACCTCATCTGCACAGAAAAAAAGAGGGGGGAAATTAGCTGTGTGTGGTGGCAGGCGTCGTAGTCCCAACTACTTGACAGGCTGAGCCAGGAGGGTTGCTCAGGTCCAGGAGTTTGAGGGTGCAGTGAGTTAATAACACCACGGCCCTCATGCCTGTGCAACAGAGCAAGACCCTGTCTCCAAAAGCAAAAACAAAATTTTTAAAAGCAAAAAAAAATATTTATTTGACACAATGTAAGGTGGACAATCTTACACTGATTTACATTTTTACTTCTCCATGAGAAACTCAAATGTATAGGAAACATTGATATAGCCCAACTCTTCATTTTCGAGTAGAAAAAAGCAAAAATCAAGCCCTGCATTGATTGTATGACTTGCTCAAAGCTCTAGAATTAGAAAATGGATACTACAGAGGTCATCTAGCATGTTAACACAAAGTGGAATTACATCTGAAAGAACAAGTGGTTTTCCATTTTTAAGGTTCTTTAATTATTTTTTTTAAATAGACTTTAGGGCAGTTTTAGGTTCACAGCAAAACTGAGCAGAAGGTACAGGGTTCCCATGTGCCCCCAGCCCCCAGACAGGGACAGCCTGCCCCACTTCCAACATCAGACACCACAGGGTTCTATTTGTCGAAACTGATGAACCTACACATGGTTTGGATACATCATTATCACCCAAAGTCCACCTACATGAGGGTTCACGCTTAGGTTGTACGTTCTATGGATTTTGAAAAATGGAGAATGACATGATCTACCATTGGAGTATCACACAGAACAGCTTCACTGCCCTAAAAATAGATCCTCTGGGCTCCGCCTGTTCATCCTTCTCTTCCTCTCTCCCCCAACTCTTGGCAACCACTGATCTTTTACTCACCACCGTTTTTTGCCTTTTCCAGAATGTCAGGGAGTTGGAATGATGCAGTCTGTAGCCTTTTCAGATTGGCTTCTTCCACTTATTAAGATGCATCTGAGGGCCCTCTGTGTCCTTTTGTGGCTTGATAGCGCCTTTCTCTGTGGGGCTGAATGATAGCCCATTATTATAGATATATTACAGTCTGTCCATTCACCTACAGAAGGACATCTTTGTGGCTTCCAGTTTGGGGCAATTATGAATAAAGCTGCCACAAACATTCATTGCAGGTTTTTGTGTGGACATGAATTTTCAATTCAATTGGGTAAATACCTGGGAGTGCAACTGCTGGATCATACATTAAGATCATGTTTAGCCTGGAAAGAAATGGCCAAACTGTTTTCCAAAGCGGCTATACTATTTTGCATTCTCACCAGTAATGAATAAGAGTTCCTACTGTTCAACATTCTGAGAAGCATTTAGTATTCATCTGTGTTTTGGCTTTCTGCTGTCCTAACAAGTATATAGTGGTATCTTGTTATAATTTGCAGTTCTCTAATGACATATGATGTCAAGCATCTTGTCATATTTCCTTGCTGTCTTTTTTTTCTTTTGAGACAGGGTCTCACTCTGTCCCCCTGGATAGAGTGCCAAGGCATCATAACTCAAAGCAACCTCAAACTCTTGGCCTCTTCCCTCAGCCTCCAGAGTAGCTGGGACAGGGATGGACCACTAAGCTCAGCTAGGTTTTCTATATTTAGAAAAGACAGGGGTCTTGCTCTTCCTCAGGTTGGTCTCGAATGCCTGAGCTCAAACCGTCTATCCTCCTCAGCCTCCCAAAGTGCTAGGATTACAGGCGTGAACCACCGTACCCGGCCTACTTGCTATCTTTATATCTTCTTTGGTGAGGGGTCTGTTTAAGTCTTCTCTCTATTTTTTAATTGGGTTGTTAATTATCTTATTGATGAGTTTTAGGAGTTCTCTGTAGGCTGAATGTGGTGACTCACGCCTGTAATCCTAGCACTTTGGGAAACAAAGACAGGAGATATCTCTTGAGCCCAGGAGTTTGAAGCTGCAATGAGCCATGATGACACAACTGCACTCTAGCCTGGGTGACAGGGCAAGAATCTGCCCAAAAAAAAAAAAAAAAAGTAATCTGTTTATTTTAGATAAAGCCCTTTACAGATATGTCCTTAGCAAACAATTTCCCCATTCTGTGGTTTATCTTCTCATTCTCTTGACAATGTCTTTCACAGAGCGGAAGTTTTTAATTTTAATGGCGTCCAACTACTCAATGACTTCTTTCAAGGGCTATGCCTTTGGTATTGTATTTAAAAAGTCATTACCACACCCAAGGTCATCTCGCCTTTCTCCTAAGTTATCATCTAGGGGTTTTATAGTGTATTTTCCATTTAAATCTATGATTCACTTTGAGTTAATTTTTCTGAAGGGCATAAAGTCTGTGTCTACATTCATTTTCTTTTTTTCTTTTTTTTTTTTTTTTTGTGTGTGTGTGTGGCTGTCCAGTGGTTCTAGCTATTTGTTGAGGAAAAAAATCTATCTTACCTTGGGCAGCGCCTGTGGCTCATCGAGTAGGGCGCTGGCCCCATATACTGAAGGTGGCGGGTTCAAACCCAGCCTCAGCTGAACTGCAAAACAGAAAAACAGCCAGGCGTTGTGGCGGGCGCCTGTAGTCCCAGTTACTCGGGAGGCTGAGGCAAGAGAATCGCCTACGCCCAGGAGTGGGAGGTTGCTGTGAGCTGTGTGACACCACGGCACTCTACCGAGAGCAATAAAGTGAGACTCTGTCTCTACTAAAAAAAAAAAATCTAAAATCTTTTCTCCACTGTATTGCCTTTGTTCATTGGTCAAAGACCAGTTGACTGCTGAGGGCTTCTACGTTCACTGACCTCTGTGTCTGTTCTTTTACCAACACCGTGCTATCTTGATTACTGTAGCTTCACAGTAAGTCTTGAAGTAAGGATGTCATCATTTGATTAGTACAAGAACCAGAGATGTTCATTTTGAAAATCAGAAAATACAGACAAGCTAAAATATTAAAAATATGATTATTCTGTGCACCCAGGAACAACTACCTTTACTGCTCTGTGTGTTAAGATTTGCATGTGCACACGTGTGTGTGTGTGTTTGTGAGTATACGTATGGATAATGAAGTGGAAGAGCCCTGGTCTCGTGGAGCGCCCGGTCTGGGGAGGCAATAGACCATACGTAATGCAAGACATGAGTTAAGTGCTATAGAGGCCGAGTGTCACGGTCAAGGTTATACAGTAATACAAGGGTTGTATGGGATGGAGACTGAGAGGGGATGGTAACAATGGTCCTGGAAGTGAGAAGATTACTGCAGGCACAGGAGTCAGAGAGCCCTTGGAAGTTTTGAGAATCTGGAAGATGCTTAGAAGGTCTGGAACACAGAAACAGCCAAGGCTTAGGGAAGCAGAAGGAAGAGTTTCAAGCAAGAAGAGTGAGACAAGGCTGAACGGGAGCAAGCACAGACCTCAAGGGCCTTGTAAGCTGTGTTAGGAGTTAAACTTTACCCTAAGACCAGTGAGAAGCCAGGAGGTTGACTGAGTATGGGTGGGGAAGGAATTAGAATGATAAGATTGGAGGTAGGAGATAATCCACTCATTCGTGCAACAAATAGTCAACTATGCACATATGCCACACACTGTTCTAAGTGTTGGAAGCATAGCTGTCTGCAAAAGAGACAAAGCTCTAGGTATAGTGGCTCACATTTGTAATCCCAGAGCATTGGGAGTTGAAGGTGGGAGGATTACTAGAGGCCAAGAGTTGGAGACCAGCCTGGGCAGTGTAGCAAGACCCTATCTCGACAGAAATTTTAAAAGTTAACTGGATGGGCTCGGCGCCTGTGGCTCAATGGGCTAAGGTGCCAACCACATACACCTGAGCTGGCAGGTTCAAATCCAGCCCGGCCAGCCAAACAACAACGACGGCTGCAACCAAAAAAAAAAAAATGTCCGGGCGTTGTGGCGGGTGCCTGTAGTCCCAGCTACGTGGGAGGCAGAGGCAGGAGACTCGCTTGAGCCCAGGAATTGGAGGTTGCTGTGAGCTGTGATGCCACAGCACTCTATCCAGCTTGAGGCTCTGCCTCAAAAAAAAAAAAAAAGTTAACTGGATGTGGTGGCATACACTTGTAATCCCAGATACTTGGGAGACTGAGGCAGGAGGATTGCTTGAGTCCAGGAGTTTGAGGCTGCAGTGATCTATAATTGTGCCACTATACTCTAGCCTGGGTGACAAAAATAAAACAAAATGAAAAAACTAAAAAGAAAAAAGAAAAAGTTCTTGTTCCCATAGTGCATGTATTTTGGTTGGAGAGACAGATAACAAACAAATAATTTTAGAGAGTGATAAGTGTGCTGCCAAGGAACAAAAATAGGGTAATAGGAACAGGGGGCAGGAAGAAATGGGGCACCACAGGGAGACAGATTATGAGGAATATTAAAGAGCTAGAATCAAAGATGTAGCTCGTCTCCCTGGATGAAGATACAGTCTTGCTGATGCTGAGTACAGTTAAGAACTAGCAGATCCCAGTATTTATAAAGCTATCCTTAAAAGGAAGCGCACAGGCTGTTAGTGTAGTCTTCCCACTTGGTGATGTAAGCCTGAGTTTTAAAAAGCAGTGATGTGGCAAGAATCCGTGCTCCTTCTCCATTCTGGCAGCACCGACCCTTCTTGTTCCAGGGGAGTAGGAAGCAAGGTAAAAGCTGACATCAAGGTGCCGCTTTGCTCTGTAACCATATCATGTCCCGCAAGTCCTGTGTCATTGGTTACATAAATTAGGAATTTACAGTAGGAGCCTATGTCTCTGTGTTTGTGAGTGTGTGTGTGTCTTCTTGCCAATATCTAATCTAATCTGTAACATCACAGGAAGTCAAGGAAGGCCTCTCCAAGATAAGGAGGTTTATTTAAGCTAAGAACTAAGGCGGAGCCAGACGTATGAAGATCTGAAAGAAAAGCATTCCAAAAAGACACCACCAAAGGGAGGTGAATTTGGTCCTTGTGAAACAGACAAAACTGCTGCTGGAGGAGGTAGTGACTGAGAGACCAGTAGAAATGAGGTTTGAGAGGGAAGCAGTGGCCAGATTACTCAAAGGCCTTGGTGAGGTGTTTTTAAGAACATTGAGAGGCTCGGCGCCTGTGGCTCAACGGGCTAAGGCGCTAGCCACATACACCTGAGCTGGCGGGTTCGAATCCAGCCCGGGCCCGCCAAACAACAATAATGGCTGCAAACAAAAAATGGCCGGGCGTTGTGGCGGGTGCCTGTAGTCCCAGCTACTTGGGAGGCAGAGGCAGGAGACTCGCTTGAGCCCAGGAATTGGAGGTTGCTATGAGCTGTGATGCCACGGCACTCTATCCAGGGTGACAGCTTGAGGCTCTGTCTCAAAAAAAAAAAAAAAGAACATTGAGAAACCACTGGAAGCTTTTAAGCAGGAGAGAGAAATGATCTGACTTTTCTTTCTTTCTTTTTTTTTTTGAGACAGAGTCTCACTATGTTGCCCTCGGTAGAGTGCCGTCGTGTCACAGCTCACAGCAACCTCCGACTCTTGGGCTCTAGCGATTCTCTTGCCTCAGCCTCCCAAGTAGCTGGGACTACAGGCGCCTGCCACAATGCCCGGCTATTTTCTATTGCAGTTGTCATTGTTGTTTAGCTGGCCCGGGCCAGGTTTGAAGCCGCCAGCCTCGGTGTATGTGGCTGGCGCCATAACCACTGTGCTACCGGTGCCATGCCGATCTGGCATTTTTTAAAAAAGATTACTTTGGCTTATTTAAAAGGACAAGAATGGAAACATGAAGCCCAGTTAGGAGACATTGCAGTAGTCCAGGCAAAAGGTAGAAATTGCTTCCATGAGGTGCAAAAGTGATGGAGAGAAATAGATAAATTCAGAATATCTTTTGGAGGTAGAATTAAGATGACTTAATGAATCAGATGTACAGAGGCAGAGGTGACGGTGGTAAAGAAGGAATAAGAGAAATCAAAAAAGACTTCTAGTCTTTGGCTTGAGCAACTGAGTAGATAATAGTACAATTTACCAAGATGGGGGAATAGATTCTATGTGGGCATGAAAATTTTTTAATTCTGTTTTTTTTTTTTTTTTTTTTTTGAGTCAGAGACTCAAGCTGTCCCCCTGGGCAGAGTGGCATCATAGCTCACAGCAACCTCCAACTCTTGACCTTAAGAGATCCTCTTGCCTCAGTTTTTCTATTTTTAGTAAAAAAGGGGTCTCACTTTTGCTCAGGCTAGTCTCAAACTCATCAGCTCAAGCAATCCACCGGCCTCGGTCTCCCAGAGTGCTGGGATTACAGGCTTGAGCCACCATGCCCACCCTAAAATGTGGTTTTAAGTTTCCTTTTTTATTTGTTCATTGCTAGTAAAAAGAGATACAATCAACTTTTATATATAGACCATGTATTCTACATAAGTTCTTGCTAAATTCAAGTAATTCTTCTTGCCTTTTTGTTTTGTAGATTCCATAGCTTTCTGTATACAGATCATCTTGTCTGTAAATAATAAGCTTCACTTCTTCCTTTCCAATGTTGTCTTTAATTTCTTTTTCTTGCTTTATGGGACTGGCTAACCCCATCCAGTCAAATGTTGAACAAGAAGTAACAAAAACAGACATTTTTGCCTTCCTCTCTTATGTTGGGGGGCAAGCATTTAGTCTTTCACCATTGACTATGACTTTCATTGCATTTTTTTTTTTTGAGACAGAATCTCACTCCATCACCCTGGATCAGCGACCCACAGGAACTGTATTAAAGGGTTGCGGCATTAGGAAGGTTGAGAACCACTGCCCTGGATGGAGTGCCATGGTGTAATCATAGCTCACAGCAACCTCAAACTCTTGGACTGAACTGATCCCTTTGCCTCAGCCTCCCGAATAGCAAGGACTATAGGTACCTGCCACGATGCCCAGCTAAATTATAGGCTTTTCATAAATGCCTTTACCAAATGAAAGAAGTTCTGTCTTCTATTCCTAGGTTTCTGGGAGTTTTTATTGTGAAAGGTGTTGAATCTTGTCAGATGCTTTTCCTACATTCATTGTGAAATGATCATAAGATTTTTCTCCTTTATTCTGCTAATGTGGCAAATAGCACTGATTGATTTTTAAAGGTTTTCTTCTCCTCCAACCTTTCTCTTCTCTCATTCTGAGACTGTAATCATATTGCCTTAGAACATTTGACATTACTTAATAGTCAGTGTTCTTTTTTCAGTTTTTGCCCCCTCTAGGCATATTTATAATAGCTGTTTAAAATTTCTCATCTTCTTTCTAACATCTGTCATCTACGGGCCAATTTCTATTGTTTCCTTTTTAACCTTGTTATGGGTCACATATTTCTGATATTTTTTCATGTCTAGCAGTTTTACATTTTATGCTGAACATAACAATACTACTTCTTTTTTGAGACAGAATCTCACTCTATTGCCCTGAGTAGAATGCTGTGGCATCACAGCTGACAGCAACCTCAAACTCCTGAGCTTAAGCAATCCTCTTGCCTCAGCCTCTGAGTAGCTTGAACTATAGGCGCCTGACATAATGCCCAGCTAGTTTTTCTATTTTTATTTTTATTTATTTATTTATTTATTTATATTAAATCATAACTGTACATTAATGCATTTGTGGGGTACAATGTGCTGATTGTATATACAATTTGGAATGCTTACATCAAACTGGTTAACGTAGCCTTCACCTCACTTACTTGTTGTCATAAGACATTTATACTCTTTTTTTTTTTTTATTTCAAGCTGGCTTTGCTTTCAGTTTCCTTGGGTTTTTTTGTTTATTTTATTTTATTTTTTTCCATTGTCCTTCCTTGTAACGATGCGCGGGCCGGTTTGCCTCCCAAGTAGCTGGGATTACAAGCGCTCACCACTATGCCCCGCGGTGTGTTCTGTCCTGGTGGTTGAGACGGGGTCTTTTCTCTGGCTCAGTCATTATGCTGGTCTCGAACTGTGAGCACTGGAAATCCACTCGCCTCGGCCTCCCACAGCGCTGGGATTACAGACGTGAGCCACCACGCCCAGCCGACATTTATACTCTTAATAGATTTGACATGTACCCTTGCAATATGCACAATAGATGACGTCCCACCCATTACCCTCCCTCCACACGGCCTCCCCCTCTTCCCTGCCCTCCCCCTCCTCTTTCCTCCTTCATTCTGGGCTATAGTTGTGTTTTATCATTCAATATTTATTTTTTTTTGTTTAGCAGGCCTGGGCCAGGTTCGAACCCACTAGCCCCAGAGCATGTGGCCAGCATCCTAACAACTGAGCTATGGGCTCCCAGCCAGTTTTCTATTTTTAGTAGAGACAGGGTGTCACTCTTGCTCAGGCTTGTCTCAAACCCTTGAGCTCAGGTGACCCACCCGTCTGAGCCTCCCAGAGTGCTAAGATTACAGGTGTGAGCCACCACAGCTGGTGATACTAAATGTTTTGAGTGTCAGAATTTTCTTGCCTTCTTTTAAGGAGAGTTGTGTTTTGTTCTGGCAGATAGTTATTTACTAGCAGATAAGCTTAATTCTTTCAAGGATCATTTTTAAACTTTATTGCAAAGGTCTAAAGTAGCATCATGTAGGGCTAGAGTAGCCCTACTCCTAATGAATGGCTTTTCTGGGGTCTTACTTGAGTGCTCAGAGTATTTGCTAAGGTCTCTTGATTCTGGCTAAGAAGAGCTCCTAAGTCTTTCAGCACTGAGAGATGCAGTAGCTGTTCTCTGCCAAGCCTGTGGAGTCTTACCCTGAACACAGCGAAGTCTTTAGTATTTGGCTAAAGACTTACGGAGATCCTGGGGCAGATTTCTCCAGCTCCTACTCTGCATGCCCTCCACTCCAGGTCACTGACCCACAAATTCCAGCTGCCTTGGCAACTTAAGATATTGATCTCTGCTTGGTTTCCATCTCACTACACATTAGCAAGTACCTCCAGGCAGAAAGCCCGGGAGAGGCTCACTTTGCCCGACTCCCTTGCCTTGGGGCTCACAGTCTGCAGTGCCTCTTGTACAATGTCCAAAATAGTCACTCACATTTTGTCCAGTTTCATAGGCGTTTGGTGGGGGGGGGGGGTGAGAACGGTGTAGAATTTCAAATATTTATGAAACTTTTCCCCCAATCTGACACTCAAGTCGTTCTCAGTGATGGTATAGCATAATGATTAAGTGTGTACCTCTGGGTTAAATTCTGAGTTCTGACACTTACTGGCTGTGGGTACTTAGGCAAGTTATCAGCTATTTTCCCCACTTACAAAATGGGATATAAGGATAAAACCATTTCATAGAGTTTCTCTGTGAAGTACATGAGATACTGGATGGGAAATGCTCAGAACAACTCCTAGAACATGGTGAGTACTCAAAAATGTTATCTATTATTATTTAATATTCTTACTGTTACAAACAAGGCAACAGTGAACATTCTGGAACATATTTATTTGCATTCCTACATAAGCATATCTATGAAATTCCTAGATCGATGCTATATTCCTTCGGTAATTTGACTGATATCGCCAATGCTCACTTTTTCAGCCCCAATTATTTTAATATACATATTTCATTGTAAATTTGGGTTTTGGGGGTTTTTATGCAGGGATTAGCTATAGAGTCTTACTCTGTCACCCAGTCTAGAGTGCAGTGGCACAATCATAGCTCACTGTAACTTCAAACTCTTGGGCTCAAGTGGTCCTCCTGCCCCAGATCCTTCCAAATATCTAGTATGCACCACCAAACCCACCTAATTTTTTAAAATTTCTGTATTGATGGAGTCTTGCTTTGTTGCCCAAGCTGGTCTCAAACTCCGGGGCTAAAGCAATTCTCCTGCCTTGGCCTCCCAAATGGAAATTCAGTTTTTATGCTTTATGCAATTTGCAACCAAGTATTTATATTAACAGAAGGTAAATTGTTTGCTGATTTTCCTAGATAGAATTACTATGCAATTGCATAGTGCAGTTTACTATGTTAAACTATTTTTTTTTTTTGAGACAGAGCCTCAAGCTGTCACCCTGGATATAGTGCTATGGTATCACAGCTCACAGCAACCTCCAATTCCTGGGCTCGAGCAAGTCTCCTGCCTCTGCTTCCCAAGTAGCTGGGACTACAGGCACCCGCCACACGCCCAGCCATTTTTTGGTTGCAGCCGTCATTGTTGTTTGGCGGGCCCGGGCTGGATTCGAACCTGCCAGCTCAGGTGTACGTGGCTGGTGCCTTAGCCCGTTGAGCCACAGGTGCCTAGCCAATGTTAAACTGTTTTAAATTGCACACGAACTTTATTCCACCCTGTATATCTAAATAAACGTATTTCCAAGACAGTAAGCTTTTGTGCACATTATCAGTCTTGGCCCTTTTATGTATATCCCAGAAAGAAAAGTCTGGGGGGATATATGCTTCATTACAAACTGTAATCTGGTAATCTGGTAATCTGGTCCATTAATGAAAGACCATAAATTCCCCTTTCATCTTCCTTTCCGGAGTTTAATTTATTGCTCTTATATTCCCATCCAGTAACTACTGACTTCAGAGTCTGTGGGTAAAACTGGAAAAGCGAAAAAAGTTCTTTGGTCATTTTCAATTTTTACCTACAGAATAACTTACATCAATTTCTTTAAAATTCATCAAATTTAAAACATTTGCACCTTACTTTTTAGCTAATGAACAAATGCCTTGGAAAGACAACAGCTGGAGAAGTAAGATATACATTTTGTCTGATAGAGAAATGTGGTTATCTCCTTCCGGTTTTACTAACTGGTGTTAATGACCCAGCAGTGGTCAATGCCAAAAGAGAGGCAGTCATGGTACCTGTGTACACACCAGCAAAAGCCAGGGCCTAATTAGTCAACCAACTGGTGGTTTTGACTACATCACTCCCAAAGTAATTGATTTGACTGAATTAATCAGTTAAATTTGAATCTATGACTAACTTAGGGAGTTAGAAAGCCTTTTAGAGATTATTACAGTTGTGAAATTCTGGCCAACTCATTTTAACATAAATATACTGAAGCCAGAGAAACTGAAACCAAGACTGCCAGGTAATTTCTAAGTACACTGTACTAATTTATCCTCTCATAACCTGTTTTTCTGGATTTTGGCCAAATCTAAGAGATAAAGCTAAACCTCTAAATTTTGTAAATCTGATAGGTGAAAAGGCAATCTCTCTTTTTTAAAATTATGGAACAGAGTTTGAGTGTTTTTATGTTGATTGGCTCTCTGTACGTATTTTATTGTGACCTCTTATTGGTATCACTCGTTTTCATTTATTTTCATCTCACTGATTTTATTCATTCATTCAACACATTGTACAGATGGGGATGCACCCATGAACGAGACAAAGCCCCTTCCTCACAAAGTTCGGTTAGAGGGATGGAAAATAAAAACACAGACAATGAAAACAAAATAAGTACAAATCCTGTAAGAAGAAAACAAAGATATTGAAATCAAGAGTAAACAGCAGTGAAGAGAACAGGGGAGCACCTTTTCTTAGAAAGAGTTGTAGTCATGGAAACAGCATTTGGAGAAATGGAATTTAAGCTGGGCACAGATGGTTGAGAAAGAGACAGTCAAGTGAAGGTCAGGGAATCATGCTTTAGGCAGAAGGAACAGCCATGAGTCAAAGCTCTAATTCATGACTGCATTTAGCACGTCTCAGAAACAGGCCAACGTGGCTACTGCCTACTTGGTGAGGGGAAGAGGGCCCACCCAGAGGGATTAGAGAGGTAGGTGGCCAGGAGAGTATGAATTTTATTTTCAAGTGCATGATTCTTGAATTTTAAGAGATCACTCTAGTTGCTCTGGAGAAAATAAATAGGAGGAGTCAAATGAAGGACAGCCAGTTACTGCAGGAATCAAGGCGAGCGACACTCGTGTGAGGTAGTGGAGAGTCAGGGCATTGAAGAGATTTGTGTTTCTGAAGGTGGAACTAACAGGACTTCATAATGAATCAAGAGAAAGAAGTTTCAAAAATAACCCCCAGGGGGTGGAGCAAGATGGCTGACTGGAAGCAGCTTCCAAAAAAGGCTCCTGTCCAAAAAGGAAGATAACCTCCAGAAACTGCGCAAGTAAACTGAATACTGGGAGCCCAGCCGAGAGAGAGAAGTGATTTCTGCAGGTCACCTCTGCTGAGACTGGCTGCGACCCCAAGAAATCAAGCTTCAGGTATATACCCAGAAGACCAAAACTTACATTATAACAAAGACATCTGTACCAGAATGTTCATATAACCAATTCATAATTGCTAAGTCATGGAAGAAACCTAAGTGCCCATCAATCCACGAATGGATTAATAAATTGTAGTACATGTATACCATGGAATACACAGCCTTAAAGAAAGATGGAGACTTTACCTTTTTCATGTTTACATGGATGGAGCTGGAACATATTCTTCTTAGCAAAGTATCTCAAGAATGGAAGAAAATACTCAGCCCTACTATGAAGCTAATTTAAAGGTTTCATATGAAGGCTATAACCCAATTATAGCACAAGAATATGGGGAAAGAGGCAAGGGAAGGAAGGTGAGGTAGGAGGTTGGGTGGAGGGAGGGTAATTGGTGGAGCCACATCTACGGTGCATCTTCAAAGGGTACAGGTGAAACTTAGTAAATGCAGAATACACATGTCTTCATACAATAACTAAGAAAATGCCATGAAGGCTATGTTAAACAGTTTAATGAAAATAATTCAGATTGTATATGAAACCAGCACATTGTACCCTTGACTGCACTAATGTACACAGCTATGATTTTATAATAAAAAAAGAAAGACTGAATTAACAATAAAAAACAAAACCCAAACAGAAATTCTAGAGCAGAAAATGCAAAGAATTACATTAAAAATGCCATAAAGGGCATCAAAAGCAGAATTGATCAAACACAAAAAGTAATCTGTGAACTCGAAGACAGATTATATGAAAATATGTAGTCAGAGGAGAAAAAGTATAGGAAGAAATAAATAAACCTTATGGGATTTGTGGGACATTATCAAAAGAGCAAATATTTGAGCCAAAGGAACTAAATAAAAAGAAGCATAAGATAAAGGGGTAGGAACCTTATTTAAAGAAATAGTAGCAGTAAACCTTCTAAACCTGAAGTATTATATAAATACCCAGCTATAGGAAAGTAAAAGGTCTCTAATCACATCAAATCTAAACAAGACTACTGCAAGACACATTATAGTTAAATGTCAAAAATCAAAGAAAAAAGCAGATCCTGAAAGCAGAAAGAGAAAAGGCAAACAACTTATAAAAGTGTTTTAATACAGCTAAGTGCCTACTTCTCAGCAGAAATCCAGGAAAAGCTTGAAAAGAGTGGAATTATATATTCAAAATACTTAGGGAAAGGGAGTCACCTGTGGCTCAAAGGAGTAGGGCCCCAGTCCCATAAACCAGAGGTGGCGCATTCAAACCTGGCCCTGGCAAAAACTGCAAAATAGATAGCTAAATAAATAAATAATACTGAGAGAGAAATCTCTGATTACCAAGAATACTATAGCCAGCAGAGCTATCCTTTAGAAATGAAGGAAAGAGATAGACTTTCCCGGACAAGCAAAAATTGAGGGAGTTCATCACCACTCAACCTGTCTTACAAGAAGTGTCTTATAAGGAGTTCTTTAAGCTTAAAGAAAAAGGCACTAATGAGTAACAATAACAACAAAATCCGAAAACCATGAATTGATTCGTAAAAGTAAATACATAATCAAATTTAGAATACATATGCTTCTCAATTACGATGAAATTATGATACTCATTTGAAGTTGAAAGTTGAAAATGCATTTAATGCTGGCAGCACAGCAGTCTTTGACTTATAATGATTCTACATACTTTTTTTTTTACTTTATAAAGGTGCTAAAACATTATGCATTAAGTAGAAATCATAACCCCATTATAAGTCATATGAGCTCCTTAATTTATTATGTGTTTGCATCCCAATAAAACCATTATAAAGTCAAAAAATTGTTGATCCATCAAAAGATAGACGTCATCTTTATAATAATACTATAATGGTGGTGAATAAGTAACTTATATATATATATATATATATATTTTTTTTTTTTTAGACAGTCTCAATTTGTCACACTTGGTAGAGTGTCATGGCATCATAGCTCTCAGCAACCTCAAACTCTAGGGCTTAAGCAATTTTCTTGCCTCGGCCTCCCAGGTAGCTGGGACTATAGGTGCTTGCCACAATGCCCAGCTATTTTTAGAGACTAGGTCTTGCTCTGGCTCAGGCTGGTCTTGAACACCTGAGCTCAGCAATTCACCTGCCTCAGTCTCTCAGAGTGCTAGGAAAGGTTAAAAATAGAACTATTAAAAATAATAACAGCTGTAATAATTTGTGAGGAGATATGTAATATAAAGGTATAAATTGTGACATCAAAAATTCAAAATACTGGCTTGGCACCTGTAGCTCAAGCAGCTAAGGCACCAGCCACATACACCAGAGCTGGCAGGTTCGAATCCAGCCTGGGCCTGCCAAACAACAATGACAATTACAGCCAAAAAATAATCAGGCATTGTGACAGGTGCCTGTAGTCCCAGCTACTTGGGAGGCTGAGGCAAGAGAATCGATTAAGCCTAGGAGTAGGAGGTTGCTGTGAGCTGTGATGCCACAGCACTTTATCCAGGGTGACAGTTTGAGGCTCTATCTCACCAAAAAATAAAATTCAAAATATTGGTGAGTAGTGGAGGAAAAGTATAGAGGATTTTTTTTTTCACTTACAGTCGGCTTTTTATCAACTAAAAATAATCTGTCAGACTATAAATTTTTTTTTATGTTAACTTTTTGGTGAGCACAAAGCAAAAACCTATAGTAGATGCACACATGAGCAGGGACACACATACACAGGGCAAGGAATCAAAACATATCACTAGAAAAGATTACTTATCCACAAAGGTAGGCAGCAAGAGAGGAAGTTAGGAACAAAAGATCTACAGGACAACTAGAAAACAATTAACAAAATGATAGTGCTAAGTTCTTACCTATCAATAATTACCTTGAATGTATATGGATTAAATTCTCTAATCAAAAGACATAGAGTGGGGGCAGTGTCTATGGCTCAGTGGGTAGGGCGCTGGTACCATATACTGAGGGTGGTGGGTTCAAACCCAGCCCTGGCCAGACTGCAACAAAAAAGTAGCCAAGTGTTGTGGCGGGCACCTGTAGTCCTAGCTACTTGGGAGACTGAGGCAGGAAAATCGTCTAAGCCCAGGAGTTGGAGGTTGCTGTGAGCTGTGACAGTACAGCACTCTACTGAGGGCAATGAAATAATACTCCGTAAATACAAAAAAAAAAAAAAAAAAACTTAGAGTAGCTAAATGTATTTAGAAAATAATGTAAGACCCTATTGTGGGGTACCTATAAGAGAGTCAATTCACCTAAAGAAGGACACATATCATCAAAAAATGAAGAGATGGACAGATAAACCATGCAAATGAAAACTATACTTATATCAGGTAAAATAGACTTATTTTTTAAAAGACAAAGAAGATCATTACAAAATATTAAAGGAATCAATTCAACAAGAGGATGCAACAGTTCTAGGTATACATATGCCAAACATCAAAGCATCTAAATCTATAAAGCAAAATTTATAAACCTAAAGGAGAGACAAACTGCAATACAATACAACAATAGTAGAAAACTTCATCACCCCACTTTTATCAATGAACACATCATCCAAACTGAAAATCAATAAGGAAACATTGAGAAACATAGAACTTAAACAACATTCAAGGTCAAATATACCTAACAGAAACATATAGAACATTTCATTCAACAGTTGTGGAATACACATTTTTCTCAATTGTACATGGATTCTCTTGGATAGACTATATATTAGGCTATGAAACAAATCTTGGCAAATTGAAGAAGATGATTATATAAATTATCTTTTCTAACCCCAGTGGTATATAAAACTAGAAATCAATAACAGAGGAACTTTAGAAAATTCACAAATTCATGGAAATTAAACAACATACACGTGAACAACCATTAGGATGTTTAACAAATTAAAAGAAAAATTTAAGAATTTCTTCAAACAAACTAAAATGGAAACACAACATACCAAAATCTATGGAACATAGAAAAATCAGTTCTAAGAGTGAAGTTTACAGAAATGAATACCTACATCAAAAGAGAAGCAACCCAACATTGCACCTCAAAAAAATAGATAAATAAAAGAAAACTAAATTCAAAGAAAGAATAAAGACTAGAGAATATATAAATAAAAACTTAACAGTAGAAAAGATCATCAATACTAAGAGTTGATATTTTGAAAACATTTTAAAAATCAATAAATCTTTAACTACACTAAGAAGAGAGAAGACTCAAATAAAATCAGAAATAAAAAAGAAGATACTACAACTGATTCAAGAAAACTACAAAAGCTCACAGGAGACTATTGTGATCAATTAAATGGCAATGAATTAGATAACTTAGAAGAAATTGATAAATTCCTGAACACATACAACCCACCAAGACTGAATTATGAAATATAAAAAAAAGTTCAAAGACTGGGCAGCACCTGTGGTTTGGTGAGTAAGACACCGGCCCCATATATTGGAGGTGGCGGGTTCAAACCCAGCCCCAGCCAAAAACTGCAAAAAAAAAAAAAAAATTCAAAGACCAATAATGAGTAGACTCAAACAGTGTAGCATCAAAGAACACCTGAGAACCTGATGGTTTTGATGCTTAATTTTATCAAACACTTACAGAGGAATAATACTAATTCTTCTCAAACTATTGCAAAAAATGAAAATGAGTGATTACTTTCAAACTTATTTTACAAGGCCAGCATTACCCTGATACCAAAATCAGTCAAGAACACTATCAGAAAAGAAAACTACAGGCCAATGGCCCCAATGATATATATGCCAAAAATCCTCATCGAATGGCATACAGGCAAACCAAATTCAACAGCAAATTCAAAAGAGCATTCATCATAATTCAATTGGATTCACACTAGTGATACAAGGATGGTTCAATGTACGTAAATCAATAAATGTGATACATCCCTTTAACAGAATGAAAGAGAAAAAACCATTTATTTCAATACATGCAAAAAACAGATTTGACAAAATTTAGCATTTTTTTCATGATCAAAACTCTCAACAAATTAGGTATAGAAGGAATGAAATTCAATGTAACAATGGTTGATCATACTTGAAAAGTTCACAGCTAACATACTTAACAAGGAAAAGTTGAAAGCTCTTCCTCTAGAGGTTAGGAACCACAAAGCAAGGATACCCACTCTCACCACTTCTATTCAATCTAGTACTGGAGGTCTTAGCCAGAACTACTAAGCAAGATTTTTTTTTGAAGGCACCTAAATTTGAATGATATTATACTACCCCTGTTTGTAGATGACATAATCTTATATATGTATAGAAAATACTACGGACTCCACCAAAAAAAAAAAAATCTTAGTATACAAATTCTGTACAGTTGCAGAATACAAAATCAATAGCATTTTCATATACTAATAGCAAACTATCTGAAGAAAAATTTTTAAATGCCATTTATAATAGTTCCAAAAGAAAATAAAATACTTATAAATAAATGTAACCATGGTGAAAGGGACCTACACTTAAAATTATAAACATTGATCAAGAAATTGGAAGAAGACAAATGGAAAGATGTCCCGTGTTCACAGATTAGAAGAATTAATATCGTTAAAATGTCCATACTACCCAAAGTGATCTACAGATTCATCACAGTCAAATCAAGATACCAATGACATACTTCACAGAAATAGAAAAACAATCCTTACTCTTGTATGGAGCCACAAAAGAGCCTTGGATAACCAAAGAAATCTTGAGTACAAAGAACAAAGCTAATGGCATCACACTTACTGACTTCATAATATACTATTGTTCGAAGCTACAATAACTCAACAGCATGTTACTGGCATAAAAATACACACATAGACCAATTGAACAGAATAGAGAGGCCAGGAATTAATTTACACATTTGATCACTGACAAAGGCACCACCAGCAACATACAGTGAGGAAAGGACAGATTTTTTAATAAATGGTGTCAGGAAAACTTAATATTCACATATAAAAAAATGAAATTAGACTCTTATCTCACAACATATACAAAAACCAACTCAAGTGGATCAAGGACTTAAATGTGTCCTGGTCTGGTGGTTCATGCCCATAATCTCAGCACTTTGGGAGGCCGAGGCAGGAGGATTGCTTGAGGTCATGAGTTCAACACCAGTCTGGGCAGCATGGAGAGACTGCATGTCTACCAAAAAGTTTAAAAGTGGCCAGGCATGATAGCATGTGCCTGTAGTCTTATCTACTTAAGAGGCTGAGGCTGGAGAATTGCTTGAACCCAGGAGTTGAAGGTTGCAATGAGCTATGATCACACCACTGCTCTCTAGTATGGGCAACAAAGTGACACCTTGTTATTAAAAAATAAATAACTTAAATGTAATATTGGAACCTGTAACACTACTAGAAGTAAACAAAGGGAGAAAACTCCAACACTGTTCTGGTCAATAATTATTGTGGATATGACTCCAAAAGCATAGGCAACAAGAGCAGTATTTTACAAATAGGATTACACCAAACAAAAGCTCTGCACAGCGAAGGCAACAATAAGAAAAGTTAAGAGACAACCTACAGAATGAGAGAAAATAGTTGCAAAAAATATATCTGATGTAGAGATAATATCCAAGTTATTTAAAGAACTCAAACAACTTAATAGCAATAGAGCAAATACAATAATCCCCTTTATCTGTGGTTTTGGAATGTTTATAATTTTAAGTGTAGATACCTTTCACCTTGGTTACATTTATTTTTTAGGTTGAAAACCACGGTTGGGTCTCTCTGTCACCTTTCTCCTTCATGAGAGGGATCCACTTCCAACACTCTTTGGAAGTGCTCTAAACTTTATTGTTGTTCTTCTGAAATAAAATCTCTCTGTTACCCTGAAACTTGTGTAGGTCACTTTTACTTTCTACCCACACTGCCTGGGCCGCCCCAGGTTTACTTTCAGTTTCCACTTACTTTTGCTTTTGGTTACCCCCACGTCTCAGTTGAATTTTCTAGCTCAGCCAAGTAATCATACCAGGTCAACTGGGTAGGGGGAGGGGAAGTGAAAACCATGGTCTGAAAACATGAAATGGGAAGTTCTAAAAATAAACAATGTATGCATTTTCAATTGTTTGCCATTCTGAGTAATGTGATGAAATCTCTTGTTTTCCTACTCTATCAGACCTGAGATGTGAGTCATCCCTTATCTGGCACATCCATGCTGTACCTGCTACCTGACCCTTAGTCACTTAGTAGCCATCTCTGTTATCAAATAAAAAAAAAGTGCACATAGTCTTTGGTACTATCTGCAGTTTCAGGCATCCACTGGTGGTGTTGAAACATATTCTCTACAGAGAAGAGGAATGGCTGTAACCCAATTTTAAAATGGCCAAAGGACCTAGATAGACATTTCTTTAAAGAATACGTGAAAATAGTTAACAGACATATGAAAAGATGTTCAACATCCTTAATCATCAGAAAAATACAAATTAAAACCACAATGAGAAAGCACCTCCCACCTGTAAGAAAGACTACTATCAAAAAGTCAAAAGATTAAGTGTTGGCAAGGATGTGGGAAAAAGGAGATTTCTTGCACACTATTTTTGGGAATACGAATTCATTCCTTATACAAAGCAGTATGGCATTTCCTCAAAACCTTAAAAATAGAACTACCACATGATTTAGCAATCCCACTTTACCACGTATATACCCAAAGGAAATGAAATCAGTATGTCAAAGACATAATGCACATTTTCATGGTTGTTGCCGCATCATTCAACAGCCAAAATAGGGAATCAAACTAAGTGTCTGTCAGTAGATGAATAGATAAAGACATTGTGATATGTATGCACAAAGGACTTTTATTCAGTCGCAAAAAAGAAGGAAATCTTGTCATTTGCCACAATATATGTGAACTTGGAGGAATTGAAATAAACCAGGCGCAGAAGACAAAGACTACATGCCCTCACTTACATTTGAAATCTAAAAAAGTTGATCTTACAGAAGTAGAATGTGGAATGGTGATTACAGGAGCTGAAGTGGCTGGGGTGATATAGGTGTTGAGGAGATATTTGTCAAAAGATGCAGAATTTTTACTTAGATAGGAGGAGATTAATCGCATAACATGGTGATACTGTTAACAGTATACCCCCAAATCCTAAGAGAATAAATGTAAAGTGTTCTCATACAAAATTGATAACTTTGTAAGATAGTGCACATGCTAATTAGCTATATTTAGTTATTCCACACTGTTATTTACATCAAAGCAATAGGTTATAAACAGTAAATCATACAATTGTTTCTGAAAAAGCTTTTTCTTTTTTTTTAATTTTTATTAAATTATAATTGCGTACATTGGTGCAATCATGGGGCACAATGTGCTGACTTTATATACATTCTGAAATATTTTCACTGAACTATTTAACATAGCCTTCATGGCCTTTTAATCACTATATGAAAACATTTATATTCTACATTTAGTAACCACACTGAAGTTTTTTTGACATCACAGTGGGTTTTTCTCTCGGGTACTGTCTTTTAGCTTAGCCTCAATGATGTTCTTTTGATCGCACAGTGTTTTTTTCCCCCTGGTTAAGGTCTTTATTTCATTTTATTTGTTTTTTTTTGAGACAGAGCCTCAAGCTGTCACCCTGGATATTGTGCTGTGGCATCACAGCTCACAGCAACCTCCAATTCCTTGGCTCAAGCAAATCTCCTGCCTCTGCCTCTCAAGTAGCTGGGACTACAGGTGCCTGCCACAATGTCCAGCCATTTATTGGTTGAAGCCACCATTGTTGTTTGGCGGACTTGGGCTGGATTTGAACCTGCCAGATCAGGTATACATGGCTGGTGCCTAGCCTATGTCTTTTATCTTAATCTCAGTGACATCCTACTCACGTCACAGTGGGTGTTTCCTTGTGTTACCAACTTTAAACTTAACATCCATGACATCCTCCTGACGTCACAGTTGGTGTTGCCCTGGGTTACCATCTCTATCTTAACATCTTTTAGCTTAACCTGAGTGACTTCACCATGATATCACAAATGATGTTGCCCTCGGTAAACATCTTCCTCGTGACATCACAATGGGTATTGCCCTGGGTTACCATGTTTAAGGTTAGCTTAACAACTTTCTCCTCACTCGACAGTAGGTGTTGTGCTTGGTTAATATCTTCTTCCTCACATCACAGTGGGTGTTGCCCTGGGATACCATCTTTAAGCTTAATATCCGTGAATTCCTTCTGATGTCACAGTGGCTGTTGCCCTGGGTTACCATCTTTAATATTAACCTCAGTGACATCCTCCTGAAACCACAGTGGGTGCTGCCCAGGGTTACCATATTTAAGTTTAACCTCAGTGACGTCCTGCTGACGTCATAGTTGGTTCTGCCCTGGGATACTATTCTTAAGCTTACCCTGCACAACATCCACCTTAGGGGACAGTGGGTGCTACCTGGGTTACGGTCATTAAGCCCAACCTCAGTGATGTCTTCCTGACACTACAGTGGGTGTTGCCTTGTGTTACCATCATTACGCTTAACCTCACTGACATTCCCTTGACATCACCATGGGGGTTTCCCTGGGCTAAAATCGTAACTCTTAATCTCAGTGAAGTCCTCCTGATGCCGCTGGGGGTGCTGCCCTGGATTACCATTGTGAAGATTAACCACAGTGATGTCACCTGATGCCACAGTGGCAGATAACCTGGGATACAGGATTTAAACTTAAGCTAAGTGACATCATGCAGAAGCCACAGTGGGTGCTGCCCTGGGTTACCATTGTGAAGATTAACCACAGTGATGTCACCTGATGCCACAGTGGCAGATAACCTGGGATACAGGAGTTAAGCTTAAGCTAAGTGACATCATGCAGAAGCCACAGTGGGTGCTGCCCTGGGTTACCATCTTTAAGTTTAACCTTAGTGACTTCTTCATGACACCATAATTGGTGTTGCCATGGGTTACCATCTTCTTCATGACATAACAATGGGTGTTGCCTTAGGTTATAATCTTTAAGCTTAAAAATAATGACTTCCTCCTGACACAACAATGGGTAATTGCCTGAGTTACCACCTTTAAATTTAACCTTAGTTATATCCTCCTACATCAAGGATGTTGCCCTTGGTTATCATATAAGGGCTTAACCTTAGTGGCTTCCTCCTGACATCACAATGGCTGTCGTCCTGGATTACTATCCTTAAACTTAACCTTAGTGACATCCTCCTGACACCACAATGGGTGTCTCCCTGGGTTCTCATCTTTAAGTTTAACATTAATGACATTAAGCTAAACCATAGTGAAGTCTTCCTGACACCACAAGGGGTGTTGCCCTGGGTTATTGTCTTTATGTTTAACTTTAATGATGTCCTCCTGATACCATGATGGGTGTTGCCTTGGGTTACCTTCCTTAAGTGTCATTATCCTAACACCACAATGGGTGTTGCCTTAGGTTACCATCTTTAAGCTTAACCTTAGTGACTTCCTCAAGACACCACAATGGGATTGGCCCTCGGTAACCATCTTCTTTGTGACATCGTAATGGGGGTTGCCTTTGGTTGCCATGTATAACCTTAACATTAGTGACTTCTACATGACACCACATTGGTGTTGCCCAGGGTTATCGTATCCCTTCTAACATCACAATGGGAGTTTCCCTGGGTTACCATCTTTTAGCTTAATCTCAGTGACTTATTCCTGACATCACAATGGGAATTTACCTGTTTACCATCTTTATGCTTAACATTAGTGACTTCCTCCTCACATGACAATGCGTATTGCACTGTGTAACCATCTTTAAGCTTAAATTTGGTGGCTTCCTCCAGACATCACAATGGGTGTTTCCCTGGTTTACAGTTTTAAGCTTAACCTAAGTTACTTTCTCCTGACACCACAATGGGAGATTCCCTGAGTCACCATCTTTAAGCCTTACCTAAGTGATTTTTTTCCTGACATCACAATAGGCGATGCCCTGGTTTAACATCTTCCTCCAGACGTCACAATTTGTGTTTCCCTAGGTTACCATCTTTAAGCTCAACCTTACTGATGTTTTTCTCACATCACAATGGGTGGTGCCCTGGGTTAAAATCATCCTCCTGACACCACAATGTGTATTGCCCTGGGTTACCATCTTCTTTCTGACTTGACAATGAGTGTTGCCCTGGGTTACCATGTTTAAGCTTAACCCTAATGACTTCCTCTTGCCATCACAATGGATGTTGCCAGGGTTACCGTCCTTAAGCTTAACCTTAGTCATTTCATACTGACATCACAATGGGTAATGGTTTGGGTTATTATCTTCCTCCTGACATCACAGGGGGTTGACCTGGGTTATTGTCTTTAAGCTTAACTTTAGTGACTTCCTCCTGAATTTGCAATGGGTGTTGCTCTGGGTTACCTTCTTTGGGCTTAACATTATGGAAACCTCCTGCCATAAATTTAAACTTAACCTTAGTGACGACTTCTTGACATCACACTTGGTGTTGGCCTGGGTTACTGTTTTGAACCTTAACCTTAGTGACTTTCTCTTGCCATCACAAGGGATGTTGCCCAGGTTACCGTCTTTAAGCTTAACCTTAGTCATTTCATACTGACATCACAATGGGTAATGGTTTTGGTTACCATCTGAAATCACAATTGGTTTAGCCCTGGGTTACCATGGTTGTGGTTAATCTTAGTGACTAGCTCCTCACACAACAATGGGTGTTGCCCTGGTTTACTGCATTTAAGTTTAAAATTAATGCCATCCTCCTGACATCACAATTGGTATTTCCTTTACTTACTATCTTGAAACTTAAACTTAGTAACTTCCTTCTGACATCACAATGTGTTTTTCTCTGGGTAAACCTTAAATCTTAAGTTTAGCCTTAGGCATTTTATTTTGACATCACAATGGGTGTGCCATGAGTTACCATCTTCCTCCTGATATCACAATGGGTGTTGCCCTTGGTTAACATCCTTAAGCTTAACTTTCATGACTTCCTCCAGACACCACAATGGGTGTTACCTTTGGTGTTCTTTCAGACATCATAAGGTGGCTGCCTTGGGTAGCCCTGTTCATCCTTAACATTAGTAACTTTTACCTGTAACCACATTGGGTGATGCCCTGGGTTACCCTATTACTCCTAACATCAAAATGGGAGTTGCCCTGGGTTACCATTTTTAGCTTAATCTTAGTGACTTATTCCTGACATCACAATGGGAGTTGCCCTGTTTACAGTCTTTAAGCTTAACATTAATGATTTCCTCCTCACATTTCAATGCGTGTTGCACTGTATTACCATCTTTAAGCTTAAATTTGGTGGCTTCCTCCAGACATCACAATGGGTGTTTCCCTGGTTTACAGTTTTAAGCTTAACCTTAGTTACTTCCTCCTGACACCACAATAGTAGATGACCTGGATCACCATCTTTAAGATTAGCCTAAGTGATTTTTTTCCTGACCTACCTCACAATGGGTGTTGCCCTGGGTTAATATCTTCCCTCTGACATCACAACGTGTGTTTCCATGGGTTGCCATATTTAAACTTAACCTTAGTGATTTTTTTTTTCTCACATCACAATGAGTGGTACCCTGAGTTAAAATCTTCTTCCTAACATCACAGTGGATGTTGTCCTGTGTTAACAAATTTAAACTTAACCTTACTGACTTCCTTCTGACACCACAATGTGTATTGCCCTGGGTTACCATCTTCTTCCTGATATGACAATGGATGTTGCCCTGGCTTACCATGTTCAAGGTTAACCTTAGTGACTTCCTCCTGACACCACAATGGGTGTTATTCTGCATTACCATCTTTAAGCTTAAAATTATTGATTTTTTTTCCTGCATCACAATGGGTGTTGCCCTGGGTTTCCATCTTCCTAGTAACATCACAATGGGTGTTACTTTGTTTTGACATCTTTAAGCTTAACCTCAGTGACTTTCTTCTGACATCCCAATGGTTGTTATGCTTTGTTACCATCCTTTAGCTAACCCTTAGTGACTTCCTCCTGACACCACAATGGGTATTGCCCTGGGTTAACCACTTTAAACTTAACCTTAGTGATTTCCTCCTGGCACCACAATGCATGTTGCCCTGAATTACCATCTTCTTCCTGACATCACATTGGGTGTTGCTCTTGGTTACCATGTTTAAGCTTAACGTTAGTGACTTCCAGGACAACATCACAATGGGTATTGCCCTGGGTTACCATCATTCACATTCACCTCAGTGACATCCTCCTGAAGCCACAGTGGGTGTTTCACTGGGTTACCATCCTTAAGCTTAACCTATGTTACATCCTCATGAAGCCACATTGGGCATTGCTGTGGGTGACCATCTGTAAACTTATCCTCAGTGACATCCTCCTGCTGCCATAGTGTGTGTTCCCCATCTTACCATCATTTAACTTAACCTCAGTGACGCTCTCCTGAAGCCACAGTGGCTGTTTCACTGTGTTACCATCATTAAGCTTAACCACAGTGATATCCTTCTGACGCCATAGTGCATGTTGTCCTGGGTTACCATCCTTAAGCTTAACATAAGTGACAACCTCATGACCCCACAGTGGGCATTGCCCTGGGTTATCATCATTAAGATTAACGTAAGTGACATCTTCTTGATGCCACAGTGAGCGTTCCACTTGGCTACCATCCTTAAGCTTAAATTCAGTAATGTACTCCTGACACAACAGTGGGCATTGCCCTGGGTTTGCATGTTAGGTGCTGCTCTTATTTACCTTCATTAAGCTTAAGTTCAATGATGTCCTCCTGAATCCACAGTGGATGTTGACCTAGGTTACCATCTATAAGCTAACCCACAGTGACATCGTCCTGATGCCATAGTAGGCATTGCTCTGGCTTACCATCTGTAAGCTTACCCTCAGTGACATCCTCCTGATGCTACCGTGGGCGTTGCCCTGGGTTACAATCTGTAAGCTTACCCTCAGTGACGTCCTCCTGATGCCACAGTGGGCATTGTGCTCTCTTGCCATCTCTAAGCTTACCCTTAGTGATGTCCTCCTAATGCTACAGTGGGTATTCCCCTGAGTTACCATCTGTAAGCTTAACCTCAATGATGTGCTCCTGATGCCACAGTGGGCATTGGCCTTGGTTACTATCTGAAAGTTTAACCTCAGTGAAGTCCTTGAAACACCACAGTGGGTTTTGCTATGGGTTATCATCTGTAAACTTAAGCTTGCTGTCGTCCTCTTGATGCCACAGTTGGTGTTGCCCTTGGTTGCCATCTATAATCTTAAAGTCGGTGACATCTTCTTGACGCCACAGTGGATGTTGCCTGGGTTACCATCCTTAAGCTTACCTAGGTGACTTCCTCCTGATGCCACAATGGGTGTTTCCCTGTGTTACCATCCTTAAGCTTAACCTCAGTGACCTCTTCCTGAAGCCACAGTGGGTGTTGCCCTGGGTTACCATCCTTAAACTTAACCACACTGACATCCTCCAAATGTCACATTGGGTGTTGCCTTGGGTTACCCTCTTTTCCTGACATCATATTAAGTGCTGCTCTCGTTTACCTTCCTTAAGCTTAACCTCAGTGAAGTCCTCCTTACGCCGCAGTGTGTGTTGTCCTGGGTTACACTCCTTAAGCTTAACCTAAGTGACATTCTCATAAACCCACAGTTGGTGCTTCCCTGGGTTATCATCATTCAGATTAACATAAGTGACGTCCTCTGGATGCTACAGTGGGCATTGGCCTTGGTTAGCAACCTTGAGCTTAACTTCAGTGATGTCCTCCTGACACAACAGTGGGCATTGCCGTGGCTTACCATCCCTAAGCTTAACCTCAAGGCCATCCTCCTGACGCCACAGTGGGCGTTGTCATGGGAGACCATCTCTAAGCAGATCCTCAGTGAAATCCTCCTGACACTACAGTGGGCATTGCCCTGAGTTACCATCTGTAAGCTTAACCTCAAGGACATCCTCCTGATGCCACAGTGGGCGTTGCCCTGGGTTGCCATCTGTAAACTTACCCTCAGTGAAATCCTCCTGGCACTACAGTGGGCGTTTCTCTGAGTTACCATATGTAAGCTTAACCTCAAGGACATCCTCCTGATGCCACAGTGGGTATTGCCTTTGGTTACTATCTGTAAGTTTAACCTCAGTGAAGTCCTCCGGTCATCACAGTGGGTTTTGTCATGGGTAACCATCTGTGAGCTTCTGCTTGGTGACTTCCTCCTGACGCCACAGTGGGCATTAACACTTTAAGCTTAACCTCAGTGGCGGCCTCCTGAAGCCACAGTGGACATTGCCCTGGGTTTATATTTTTAAACTTAAACTCAGTGACATCCTCCTGATGCCACATTGTGTTATACCCTGGGTTGCCATCTTTAAACTTAATGTCAATGACATCTCCCTCATGCCACAGTGGGCGTTGCCATGGTTTACCATCAGTAAACTTAATCTCAGTGATGTCCTTCCAATGACATAGTGGGTGTTGCCCTGGGTTACCTTCTTTAAGCTTAACCTCAGTGATATTATAGTGATGCAACAGTGGGTGTTGCCCTGTCTTTCCTTCTTTATACTTAAACTTAGAGATGTCATTGTGATGCCACAGTAGCTGTGCATTGTGAAGCTTAACCTGAGTGACGTCAATCTTAACCCCAGTGACGTCATCGTGATGCCACAGTGGGTGCCGCCCGTGATGCTGATTGTTTTATTATTATTATTATTTTTTTAATTATCTTTATCATTAAATCATAGCTGTGTACAATAGTGTAATCAAGGGGCACGATGTGCTGGTTTCATATACAATCTTAACTATTTTCATCAAACTGATTAACATAGCCTTCCTGGCAATTTCTTCATTATTATATGATGACACCAGGCAATTGAAGCAGTATCAAAGATACACTACTGGGACCTGATCAAATGAAAAAGCTTCTGCACAGCCATGAATATAGTAAGTTTAGCAAGCAGACAGCCCTCAGAATGGGAGAAAATATTTGCCAATTGTTAAGCTTAATCTCAGTGACTTCCTACTGATATCACAGTGGGTGCTGCCCTGGGTTACTGTCTTTAAGCATAACCTCAGTGATGTCGTCCTAACACCACAGGGTTTTTTACCCTGGTTTACCATCTTTAAGTTTAACCTCAGTGACATTCTCCTGCTGCCATAGTTGGTGCTGCCCTGGATTACCATCATTAAGCTTAACCTCAGTGACAACTTCCTGACACCACAGTGGATGCTTCCCTGGGTTACCATCTTTGAGTTTAACCTCAGGGATGTCCTGCTGACACCAAAGTTTGTGCTACCCTGGGTTACCATCTTAAAGCTTAACCTCAGTGATGTCCTCCTTGTGCGTCAGTGCATGATACCCTGGGTTACTGTCGTTAAGCTTGACCTCAGTGACATCCTCCTTACCTGAAAGTAGGTGCTTCCCTACATTGCTATCTTAAAGCTTAACCTCAGTGGTGTCCTGGTACAACAGTTGGTGCTACCCTGGGTTACCATCTTTAATCTTAACCTCAGTGACATCTGCCTGACGCCACAGGGGTTGTGGCCCTGGGTTACCATCTGTATGCTTACCCTTAGTGCTGTCATCCTGATGCCACAGAGGGTGTAGCCTTGGGTTTCCATATTTAAGCTTAACCTCAGTGATGTCCTCCTGATGCCACAGAGGGTGCTGTCCTGTATTACCGTCGCTAAACTTAACCTCAGTGATGTCCTCTTAACAGGACAGTGGGTACAGCATTGGGTTGCCATCTTTAAGGTTAACATCAGGGACATCCTCATGACACAACAGTGCATTTTGCCATGGGTTACCATACATAAGCTTAAACTCAGTGATGTTATAGTCACACCAAAGTGGGTGATTCCATGATTTACCATTTTTAAGTTTAACCTGAGTGACGTCCTCCTGATGCCACAGGGGGTGCAGTCGTAAGTCACCCTAGTGAAGCTTAAATTCAGTGATGTCCTCCTGATGCTACATTGGTGCAGACCCGGGTTATCATCATTAAGCTTAACCTAAGTGACGTCCTCCTGATGCCACAGTGGGGGCTGCCCTGAGTTACCATCTTTAAGCTTAAATTCAGTGATGTTATTCTGACACCACAGTGGGTATTTCACTGTATTAGTGTCTTTAAACTTAAAATCAGTGATGTCATCGTGACACCACAGTAGATATAGCCCTGGATTACCATCCTTAAGCTTAACAAAAGCGATGTCAAGCTTAACCTCAGGGACGTCATAGTGATGCCACAGTAGGTGCAGCCCTGGGTTCCGATTCTTAAGCTTAACCTCAGTGGGGTCGTGCTGATGCCTCAGGTGGTGCGGCCCTGGGTTACAGTCTTTGAGCTTAACCTCACTGATGTCCTCCTGACGCCTCAGTGGGTGATGTCCTGGGTTAACCTCAGTGATGTCCTCCTGATGCCTCAGTGGGTTTTGCCCTGGTTTACCATCATTCAGATTAACCTAAGTGACATCAAGCTAAACCTCATGACATCATCCTGATGCCACAGTGGGTGTTGCCTTGGGTTACTGTCCTTAACATTAGGGACATCCTCCAATGCCACCTTGGGAGCTGCCGAGTATTACCATCTTTAAGCTTAACCTCAGTGATGTCCCCCTGATGCCACAGTGGGTGCTGCCTTGTCCTAGCATCTTTAAGCTTAACTTCAGTGACGTACTCCATACACCACAGTAGGACCTGCCCTGGCTATCATCTTTAAGATTAACTTCAGTGACGTTATTGTGACACCACAGTGCATGTTACCTTGTGTTGCCGTCTTTAAGGTTAAATTCAGTGATGTCATCATGACGCCACAGTAGGTGATGCATTGGATTACCATCATTAAGCTTAACATAAGTGATGACAAGCTTCACCTCAGTGATGTCATCATGATGCCACAGTGGGTGTGGCCCTGGGTTCTGATTGTTAATCTAAAACACAGTGACATCATCCTAACGCCACAGTGGGTGCTGCGCTGGGTTACTGTCTTTTAGTTTAACTTCAGTGATGTCCTGCTGGTGCCAAAGTATGTGCTACCGTGGGTTACTGTCTTAAACCTTAACTTCAGTGACGCCGTCCTGACGACACAGTGGATGATGTCCTAGGTTACCGTCATTAAGCTTAACCTCAGTGTTGTCTTCAAGATTCCACAGTGGGTGCTGACCTCGGTTACCATCTTTAATCATAGCCTCAGTGATGTCTTCATGATGCCACAGTGTGTATTATCCTGGGTTATCATCTTTAAGCTTAACCTCAGTGAAGTCCTCCCAATGGCATTGTGGGTGCTGCCCTGGTTTACCGTCTTTAAGTTTAATCTCACTGATTTCATCATGACGCCACAGTGGGTGTTGCCCTGGTTTACCATCTTTAATTTTAACCTCAGTGATGTTCTCCTGCTGCCAGAGTGGGTGCTGTCCTGGGTTCCCATCCTTTAGCTTAACCTCAGTAACATCAACCTTACCTCAGTGATGTCTTACTGACACCACAGGATCTGCTGCCCTGGGTTACCATCTTCATCTCAGGGATGTCCGCCTGATGCTTCAGAGGGTGATGCCCTGGGTTAGCATCATTAAGCTTAACCTCAGTGACGTCCTTCTGATGCCACAGTGGGTGCCCTTGGTTGCCCTCTTTAAGCTTAACCTCAGTGCCATCCAGCTGATGCCACAATGGTTGCTACCCTTGTTTATCATTTTTACATTTAACTTGAGTGACGTCCTCCTATTGCCACAGGTGTTGCAGCCCTGGGTTACCATCTTTGAGCTTAACTTCAATGATGTGCTCCTGACGTCTCAGTGCATGATGCCCTGGGTTTCTGTCTTTGAGCTTTACATCAGTGATGTCCTCCTGATGCCTCAGTGGGTGATGCCCTGGGTTAGCATTGTTAAGCTTAACCTCAGTGATGTCATCCTGATGCCACAGTGGGTGCTGCCCTTGGTTACCATATTTAAGCTTAACCTCAGTGACATCCTCCTGACACCACAGTGGTGTGCTTCCCTGGGTTACCATCTTTAAGCATAACCTCAGTGACATCCTCCAGACACCACAGTGGGTGTTGCCCTGTGTTACTGTCTTTAAACTTAAACTCAGCAATGTCGTCGTGACGCCACAGTACATGTAGCCCTGGATTACCATCATTAAGCTTAACGTAAGTCATGTCAAGCTTAACCTTAGTGATGTCATTGTGATGCCACAGTGGGAGTGGACCTGGGTTACCATCTTTAAGCTGAAACTTATGATGTCATCGTGATGCCACAGTGAGTGTTGCCTTGGATTACCATCTTTAAGCTTAACCTCAGTGTTATCCTCTTGATGAATCAGGGAGTGTGGTCCAAGGTTACCATCTGTAAGCTTAACATAAGTGCCATCCTCCTGACGCCATAGTGGGTGCAAACTTGGGTTGCCATCGTTAATCTTAACCTCAGTGATGTCCTCCTAAAGCCTCAGTATTTGCTGCCCTTGGTAACTGTCTTCAAGCTTACCCTCAGGGACGTCCTCCTGACATCACAGTGGGTGGTACCCTGGGTTACCATCTTTAAGCTTAAACTTAGTGAAGTGCTCCTGATGTCAGAGTGTTTGATGCACTTGGTTACCATCTTCCAGCTTAACCTCAGGGACATCCTACTGACATCACAGGTGGTGTGGCCCTGGGTTACCTCCTTTAAACTTAACATCAGAGATGTCCTTCTGATGCCACAGGTGGTGCAGCCCTGGGTTAGCATTATTGAGCTTAAAATCAGTGAAGTCTTCCTGACGCCTCAGTGGGTGATGCCCTGGGTCAACATCTTTAAGCTAACCTAAGTGACATCCTCCAGATGCCAAAGTATGTGTTACACTTTGTTGCCGTCCTTAAGCTGAACCTCTGTGAATTGCTCCTGACGACACAGTGCGTGCTGCCCTGGGTTACCATCTTTAAGCTTAACTTCAGTGTCATTATCGTGATGCCACAGTGGGTGTTGCCCTGTGTTGTCATCTTTAAGCTTAAACTCAGTGATGTCATTGTGACACCACAGTAGGTGTTGCCCTAGATTACCATCATTAAGCTTAACCTAAGTGACATCAAGATGAGCCTCATTGTCATCATCATATTGCCACAGTGAGTGAGGCTCTGGATTCTGATTGTTAAGCTTATCCTCAGTAATGTCCTCCTGACGCCACAGTGGTTGATGCCCTGGGTTCCCGTCTTCAAGCTTAATTTCAGTGATGTCATTGTGATGCCACAGTGAGTGCTGTCCTGGTTTACCATCTTTAAGTTTAACCTCAGTGATGTACTCCTCCCGCCACAGTGGATGCTTTCCTGGGTTATCGATTTTAAGCTTAACCTCAGTGATCTCATCCTGACGCCACAATGGATGCTGTCCTGGTTTACTGTCTTTTAGCTTAACCTCATTGACGTCCTGCCAATGCCAAACTATGTACTACCCTGGATTACCGTCTTAAAGCTTAACCTCAGTAATGTCCTCCTGATGCCACAGTCAGTGATGCCCTGTATAACTTTGTTAAGCTTAACCTTAGTGTCATCTTCTTGATGCCACGGTAGGTGTGAACCTGGGTTACCACATTTAGCTTAACCTCAGTGACATCTTTATGACACCATAGTGACTACTTTCCTGGGTTACTGTCTTTTAGCTTAACCTCAGTAACCTCCTCCTGATGCCATAGTGGGTGCTGCCCTGGGTTCCATCATTAAGATCAACTTCAGTGATGTAATCCTGATGCCACAGTGGGTGCTTCCCTTGGGTACCATCTTTAAGCTTAACCTCAGTGATGCAACAGAGGGTGCTGCTTTGTGTTACAGTCTTTAAGCTTAAACTCAGTGATGTCATCGTGATGCCACAGTAGGTGTTGACATGGATTACCATTGTTAAGCTTAACCTAAGTGACATCAAGGTTAACTTCAGTGATGTCTTCAGTGGATGCCACAGTGGATGCAGCCCTGGGTTCTGATTGTTAACATCAAGGTTAACTTCAGTGATGCCACAGTGGATGCAGCCCTGGGTTCTGATTGTTAAGCTTAACCTCAGTGACATCCTCCTGATGCCACAGTGGGTGCTGCCCTGGGTTACCATCTTTAAGCTTAACCTCAGTGATTTCAAGTGATGCCACAGTGGGTGTTGCCCTTGTTTACCATCTTTAAGTTTAACGTCAGTGACGTTCTCCTGCAGCCATTTCCTGGGTTACTGTCTTTTAACTTAACCTCAGTGATGTCCTCCTGACGCCACAATGGGTGCTACCCTGTGATACCATCTTTAACCTTAACCTCAGTGACATCTTCCTGATGACTCAGGGTGTGTGGCCCTGGGATGAGACTTTCTCCTGACATCACAATTGGTGTTGCCCAGGGTTACTGTCTTTAACCTTAATCTTACTGACTTCCTCCTGACATCACAATTAGTGTTACCCTGGATTACCATCTTTAAGCTTATCCTTAGTGACTTCCCACTGACATCACAATGGGTGTTGCCCTGGGTTACCATCCTTATGCTTATACCTTAGTGACTTCCTCCTGATACAACAATGGGTGTTTCCCTGGGTAACATTCTTTGTCCTGACTTCACAATGGGTGTTTCCCTGGGTTACAATCTTTAAGTTTGACCTTAGTGACTTCCGAATCACACCATAATGGGTTTTGCATTGGGATACCATCTTCCCTCTGAGATCACAATGTCCGTTGCCCTAAGTTACCATCTTTAAGCCTAACCTTAATGACATCCTCCAGATATCACAATGAATGTTGTCCTGGGTTACCATTCTTCCTCATGCCATGAGAATGGATGTTGCCCTGGGTTACCATCATTGTACTGACATCATAGTGGGGGCTGCCCATGGTTACCATCTTTAAGCTTAACCTCAGTGACATCCTCCTGACACCACAGGGTTTGCTGCCCTGGGTTAACATCGTTAAGCTTAACATCAGTGTTGTCCACCTGATGCCATAATGGGTGCTGCCCTTTTAAAGCTTAAGCTGAGTGACAGCCTCCTAATGCCACAGGTTGTGCAGTCCTGGGTTACTGTTTTTGAGTTTAATCTCACTGATGTCCTCATGACGGCTCAGTGGGTGATGCCCTGGGTTTCCATCTTGGGGCTTAACATCAGCAATGTCCTCCTGATGCCTCAGTGGGTGATGCCCTGGGTTACTATATTTAAGCTTAACCTAAGTGACATTATCTTGATTCCACAGTGGGTGCCTCCCTGGGGTACCATCTTGTAGCTTAACATAAGCGATGTCCTGCTGGCTCCAGAATATGTGCTACCCTGGGTTACTGTCTTAAATACATGTATTTTATTATTCTTCATTACATTATTTCCCCTCACCCCCCAGTGGTAAGACAGAATTTATTTACAGAAAAGAATACAGAAAACACTAAAGCTCCTGGTAGAGGGAGAGAATTCAAGTGGGGAGAGAGAACCTCTCTCCGTTTCTCTCCCAGTCTTTCCCTGTCTCCTCCTTTAGGCCTTTTGTCTCAGGGTATATATAGGTGTA
>CAUYON010057215.1:0-20801 GCA_963573935.1 Arctocebus calabarensis
CCTCCTTGACCTCCCTGGTTTTCTGAATGTTAAAAAGAGAACGAATACGATTCACTGGAATTTCAGAAAGGAAAAAAAAAAATGGCCAGGCATTGTGGCGGATGCCTATAGTCCCAGCTACTTGGGAGGCGGAGGCAAGAGACTCACTTGAGCCCAGGAGTTGGAGGTTGCTGTGAGCTGTGATGCCACGGCACTCTATCCAGGGTGACAGCTTGAGGCTCTGTCTCAAAAAAAAAAAAAAAAATTAGTTATTGTGATAGAGTCACATAAAAACAGAGGGTAGCCGTTTGAAGTTATTATTGTCCCTATTAGTTGTGTAGTTGGTATTTGATAGATTTAAGGCAGGTTCGTGTAACTTTGCTCAGACATCTAACTCCATCTGTCAGGTTTTGTTTTACCTGGATAGGAGGTGCCTAGAAACATTCCTTGCACAATGTAGACACTGACTGACTAGCTGTGAAGGGCTGGGGAAATACTGTAATATATGTATGGTGAGGAGTAAAGAGTCCAGAGCAAGCTAAGCCCTCCTAGGGGGTCATCTGTTCTACCTGTTTCTGAGGGAAGTTTAACCATTGTAGCCCACTGCCGGAATAGCTGAGATGTTCACATAAGAGTGATTCCAGCCCTGGTTCTAGTCCTGGGCCTGCACTCTATAAGTTCTGTGACTTGGGCCTCTCGAGCTTTGGCTTTCTCATCTGTAAAATGGGGCCACTGTGTTTGACTTGCCTGTGGTGACACTCTGATGATATCCACATGCTGTGAATTGTGAACAGTGCAGAATGTGATTGGCCACTTCTCATGACAGGGCTGTCTCTTCCCTGGCATCTCTGCTCTATGTTTGCATTTCAAAGGTAATGACACTCCGCATCCGTGCCTGTGAGAAGAGTATGTTGGTGCCGTGCTTGCTTTTAGCAAGACCCTGACCTTGCATTTTAAGTCATTTCTGAAAACATCATGCTGACAACCATAAACAATTTATTTCTCATTTACGACTTGTGAGTTGGGGCTGGACACAGTGGCTGTTGCCTGTAATTACAGCACTCTGGGAGGCCAAGGCGGGTGGATTGCTTGAGCTTAGGAGTTCAAGACTAGCCTGAGCCAGAGCAAGACCTCGTCTCTAAAAAAATAAATAATAAATAACTGGACGTTGTGCCTGTAGTCTCAGCTACTGGGGAGGCTGAGGCAAGAGAATCACTTGAGCCCAAAGAATTTGAGGGTGCTTAGAGCTATGATGCCACAGCACTCAACTCCAGGACACAGAGCGAGACTTTGTTTAAAAAAAAAAAAAAAGACTTGTGAGTTCTGGTTATAGGCTGTCAACACTGTACCATTTCCAACTTGTGTTATGTAGAATAGAGAATGTATGTTGGTGCCTTGACACTGTTTTGGATTTTAAGAAATGTGATACAGTTATGGAAGAGAATGAAATAAACATTAATTGAACATAACATAGGTATGCTGAATATTAAGTACTGTATAAGCTTTCTCATAACTCTTAGTAGAGCCTTGTGAAGTGGGTTTCTGTTCATTTTTCAGGTAAGATAGTAGACTCGGGCCTTCTGGTGATATGAAGGGCAGGGTGGGGTTTGAGCCTGTCTTTCTGACTCTGTAGGCCTCTGCTTTTTCTGGTCCACTGCTGACTTGGCAGTCATTGAAAGCAGCTACATGCTAAACCAAACCATAATTTCTATGTATCATGTATAAAATTAATGGCAGAAAATGGTTAGGAACTGGAATAATCTGATTTTATTGCCTATAGGAATCTTCAGAATAAATAACGATATAAGCCATAATAAGCATTCACTTTTTATTTTATTGATTCTTTTTAGAGATGGAGTCTTTCCATGTTGCCCAGGTTGGACTTGAACAGTCCTCCCACCTTAGCCTCCTGAGCAGGTGGGACAGCAGGCATCTGTCAAAAGACCTGGCTCAAGCATTCACTTTTTTTTTTTTTTTTTAAATGGGGAATCATCCAGGGTACACACAGCCAGGTTACTCTGCGTGTATTTGCTGGATAAAGTTCCTCTAATAACAGTGTCCCTCCTTGAGAGGTGTGTAATACACTGTGGCCCACACCCTTCTTCCCTCTCTCTTCTCCCTCATTCCCCTCCCCCCACCACGTACTGGTGTCAGATGTCCTCATATCAGAATCCAGTAGCCAGGAGTGGTGGCTAACGCCTGTAATCCCAACACTCTGGGAGGCAGAGGTGGGTGGATTGTCTGCGCTCACAGGTTCAAGACCAGCCTGAGCAAGAGCCAGACTTGTTCTCTAAGAAATAGCCGGCTATTTTTTTTGTTGCAGTTGTCATTGCTGTCCAGCTGGCTCGGGGCTGGGCTTGAACCCACCAGCCTGGGTGTATGTGGCCGGCACCCTACCCACTGAGTTACAGGTGCTGCCACAAGTGTGATTCTTCAGCAGCGGTGCACATAGCAGTCACCTAGGAGCATTTCTCTGGACTCAGTGCCCATCCCATCCTGGGGGCTGACGCATGACGTAGGTCGCTGGTGGGGCCTAGGCACAGTTAGTCTCTCCCCTCTGTTCCCCAGCCCTGCCTCTCTACACGTGAGTACTGAGAGGCCTGGCCCTGATGCGGGGCCCCAACGTTAGCAGACACTCCAGCCTAACTTGCTTCCTTGCTGCTTCCCTCACACCCCTCTGATTTCTGTCCTGTGTCTGCACACACAATTCCCACACAGAGACATCTGTTCTGTTCTTTCTAGCAGTTCTGTTCTCCTCCTTCCTTTAAGACACATTTCAGAGCCTTTTTTCCTCTCTGCTCTTCCCCTCCATTGGTGTCTGCTGGGCTCCGCTCATACTGACTTAAACGATAAGAGCGAGTGGCTCTGCACCTGTATGTAGCACAGTGGTTATGACACCAGCCACACACACTGAACCTGGCAGGTTTTTGAACCCAGCCCAGGTCAGCTAAACAACAATGATGACTGCAACAACAACAACAACAAAATAGTTGGGCATTGTGGTGGGCGCCTGTAGTCCCAGCTACTTGGGAGGCTGAGGCAAGAGAACCGCTTAAGCCCAAGAGTTTGAGGTTGCTGTGAGCTGTGATGCCACAACACTCTACTGAGGGTGACATCATGAAACTCTGTCTCAAAAAAAAAAAAATAGGTAAGAGCAAGTTTCATAGGTCTTTTAAGACAGCTTCAACAGCTGAGAGGTGGTTTCAGCTTTACCTTTTGTAGTTAAGTGTCAGTTTGTAGTTCCTTTTCTTTGGGAATATAGCCCACATGTAAAATGACATGATGATACTGAGTATGCTTGTTTACACTGTACAGGTGCCCTTGCATTGAGATCTACTGTCAGTAACTTTGATATGACATCTGAAGCATCCTCAGCTGGCCTCACTGATTATTCCCCTGTACCACTCCTTACCTGCTCCTATGGCTCAGAGGAGATCCAAGAGGGACGTCTAGCACAACCCTGACCCATGCAAGTGGCTTCTTTCTGACCATCTCAACCGTGGCTGCCTGGTTTCCCCCACCCCCTTGAGTATCTGGAGTGACACGTCGACTTGCCCATTGGTCAGGGGCCCTGGGCCGTGTGGAAGTTGCATTAAATGCTGCAAAGTTCTGGTACTGAGCCAAACGCTGCCTGGACTAGCTAATACTTGTTGGCCTGGATTCTTTTCTTCACTTACAATAGAAAGTTGAACCCCTCTTTTCCAGGTGAACCCATTCACATTTGAAGACATGTCCTGTCATCTTCAAATCTCTTTTCCAGGTCAAAAGTCCCTGGTTCTTTTGATTGTTCCTGCTGGGACAGGGTCTTGCAGCCTGGTCCTCTCAGAGTGTTGGGGTTATAGGCATGAGCCAGTTCCCTTCAGGGGTGCTGTGGAGAGAGAGGAGCATCATGTTTAACCAGGGCTCTGGGGGCTTCTTAGAAGAAGGGGCATTTGAGAGACGCTTTAAGAGGTGAGCAGGTTTGGGACATGGGGCCAGGCACAGGCCGGTCAATTGTGTATGTCCTGCCAGGAGACATCCTGGAGAAAGAAAGATATAGGGGTAGGAAATCATCAGGCTGACATGGGACTCTTCATACCACCCATTTAGGCTGCAGTGAGGAGTATCATATTAGTTGGACTCATTGGGGAGGGGTTCCTTACATGTTTTGGGGGGGAAGATTTGTCTGATGCATTTGGATTTCTTAAATAGGTCTATGATTGCAAATTAGTGGCTCGTGAGGTGTTCTCAAACCTGCCTTTGTGTAAGGATTACCTGGGGGACATTTTGAACAGTTTTTTAGATTCCCCCATATGAAAGAGAGACTTTGTTAACTCCTTTGCCAAAACTCAGGTTCCTAGCTGAGCTGAGTGGTGGCACGGCAGCTTCCTGCTCTCCTGTCTCCTCTCAGGACTGGAGCACTGGCCTCCTGCTGGGGCCCAGGGCCCATCTCTGATGTGAGTGCCTAGATAGCGATCACTTTTCTGCTATACTCCACACTTGGCCCTGGAGTTGGAGTCAGACTCTCTGGGCTGGGATTTGGGGAATTGGTCTTTTCCTTTCTCAAGAGCTGGGTAGCACCCTTGAGCTTTTTTAGGTTCTCTCTATCCACTGAAATCCACTTCTGGGCTCAGCCCTGGAACTCCTTCTGAGAAGTGTTGCCCTGCCTGGAAAGGAAGCCTGCTGTCCTCACCGGGGAAGGAATGTGTGGTCTCTCTCATGTCAGTGTTGCACCATCAGCCCTCAGCAGCTGACTCAGGCCACTTCTTTCTCTAAGTAGAAGTGAAAGGAAACTCTTGTTTTGTAAGCTCCTGTCATTCTTGGTTTTGACTTCGTGAGTCCCTTCTAGAACTGGACCAGTTTTTCTTTGCCAGGGTCTTCTATCATTTGCAATATCCTGTTGAATTCAAACTTTTTGAACTTACCTTACTTTCTTTAAATTCTTCTTTATCAGGACCATTCTCAGTTACAAAAGCAGTGTTTTGCCTGAGGGTTTATGTTTTTGAGTGTTTGAATCATTTTGCCTTTTTGAGTCTCAGATCTTACGGATAAAACCTCTTTTTTTTCTCTGTGTTATTTGAATCCATTTTCTTAGAGATGTTTTTCTCAGTGGAGGTTGGTATTTTGGGCTAAACAGTTCTTGTCTGCAGGGCTATCTTGTGCAATGCAGGGCTTGTGGCATCCTGGTCACTGATAGTGCTGGTGGTTCTCAGCTGGGGCTCCAGGGGACATTGGGAAATCGAGGTGGGGGCAGTGTCACAATGCCTGGTATCTGTCTCATGAGAAGGGCAGGATGCTTAGGTGCACAGTCCTGCCAGGATGCTGGTGACACCTTGTTGTGAAACTTCGGCGACAGGGTGCTCAGCATTCCCAGAAGATGACGGGCTTGTTTATCTCAGTTTCTCTCACTTCTACCTTGTAATCAGTTCCTCCTTATTGGTTAGAATTACGCAAAGGAGATGCCTCTTCTGTCCTTGGAGAGCTTGATTTAGGAGCAAAGTATGTTGAGAGTTTATCTGGTAACCCTGCTTTAGGTTCTCTGAGCCTCCCGACTGCTGTCATTAGTGTCATCAGCGTGGGTCCCAGCTGCCTCTTCCATGTGTTCATTCATTTAATGCATTCCTCTTTCTGACCAGGAAGTGTGTGCCTTCCTCCCAGGCCAGGAATGCTGTTATCTTGATTCCCTGGATCTCCTTGCTGTCCTAGCCCTGATAGGTGCTCTACCTATACTCTGCTCACAGTGCTGTCTGCCTCCATCATCGCTGATGAAGACACAGGTTTTCACTGCCATGCTGCACTTGAGTCCCGTCTTGCCATATTTTTGCAATTCTTTTGAGATTTACGTTTTTGGCTTATCACCCATAATTCATATTGTTAGTATGCGGATTTACAGATTATTACTATTATTTTTTTTTTTTTGAGACAAAGCCTCAAGCTGTCGCCTTCGGCATCACAGCTCACAGCAACCTCAAACTCTTGGGCTTAAGTGATTCTCTTGCCTCAGCCTCCCAAGTAGCTGGGACTACAGGCGCCCGCCACAGCGCCCAGCTGTTTTTTGGTTCTAGTTTGGGCCTGGGCTAGATTCAACCCTGCTAGCTCTGGTGTATGTGGCTGGGATCTTAGCTGCTTGAGCTACAGGGGCCGAGTCAGATTATTTTATTATTTTATTTTATTTTATTTTTTGAGACAGAGCCTCAAGCTGTCACCCTGGACAGAGTGCTGTGGCATCACAGCTCATAGCAACCTCCAATTCCTGGGCTCAAGCGAGTCTCCTGCCACCACCTCTCAAGTAGCTGGGACTACAGGCGCCCGCCACAACGCCTGGCCATTTTTTGGTTGCATCCGTCATCGTTGTTTGGCGGGCCCAGGCTGGACTCGAACCCGCCAGCTCAGGTATACGTGGCTGGCGCCTTAGCCCGTTGAGCCACAGGTGATGAGCCAGAGCCAGATGATGATGATGATGATGATGATGATGATTTTTTGAGACAGAGCCTCAAGCTGTCACCTTGGATAGAGTGCTGTGGCATCACAGCTCACGGCAACCTCCAATTCCTGGGCTCAAGCGAGTCTCCTGCCTCTGCCTCCCAACTAGCTGGGACCACAGGTGCCCGCCACAACGCCTGACCATTTTTTTGGTTGCAGCCGTCATTGTTGTTTGGCGAGCCTGGGCTGGATTCGAACCCGCCAGCTCAGGTGTGCATGGCTGGCACCCTAGCCCCCTGAGCCACAGGCGCCGAGCCAAGCCAGATTATTTTAACATTTGTTTTTCTACCATGAGTATTGGATATTGCCTCTGACATTGTTTCTTTCTTTCTTTCTTTTTTTTTTTTTTGAGAGAGCTTTACTTTGTCACCCTTGGTAGAGTGCCGTAGTGTCATAAAAGCTCACAGCAACCTCAAACGCCTAGGCTAAAGTGATTCTCTTGCCTCAGTCTTCCTGGTAGCTGAGACTACAGGTGCCTGCCACAACGCCTGGCTATTTTTAGAGACAGACAGGGTCAGCCTGAGCTCAGGCTGTCCACCGGCCTCAGCCTCCCAGAGTGCTAGGATTATCTGTGGAAGCTACTGTGTCCAGCCTTTTTTTAATTTTAATTTTATTTATTTATTTATTTATTTTTAGAGACAGAGTCTCACTTTATTGCTCTCGGTAGAGTGCTGTGGCATCACAGCTCACAGCAACCTCCAACTCTTGGGTATAAGTGATTCTCTTACCTCAGCCTCCCTGGCACCCTTCACAATGCCTGGCTATTTTTTGTTGCAGTTTGGCCAGGGCCAGGTTTGAACTTGCCACCCTTGGTAAATGGGGCTGGCACCCTACCCACTGAGCCACAGGCGTTGCCCTATTTTAATTTTTGTTTATTTTTTATTTTATTTTTTTTTTTTGAGACAGAGTCTCAAGCTGTTGCCCTGGGTAGAGTGCCATGGTGTCACAGCTCACAGCAACATCAAACTCTTGGGCTTAAGCGATTCTCTTGCCTCAGCCTCCCAAGTAGCTGGGATTATAGATGCCTGCTACAATGCCCGGCTATTTTCTTTATTTCTTTCTTTTTTTTTTTTTTTTTTTTTTTTTGAGACAGAGCCTCAAGCTGTCACCCTGGATAGGGTGCTATGGCATTACAGCTCACAGCAACCTCCAATTCCTGGGCTCAAGCAAGTCTCTTGCCTCTGCCTCCCAAGTAGCTGGGACTACAGGTGCCCTCCACAATGCCCGACCATTTTTTGGTTGCAGCCGTCATTGTTGTTTGGTGGGCCCGGGCTGGATTCGAACCCACCAGCTCAGATGTACGTGGCTGGCGCCTTAGCCTGTTGAGCCACAGGCGCTGAGCCAGCTATTTGTTTTTTTTTTTAAGAGTCAGAGTCTTATTTTGTCACTCTCGGTAGAGAGCTGTGGTGTCACAGCTCACAGCAACCTTCAGCTCTTGGACTTAAGCAATTCTCTTGTCTCAGCCTCCCGAGTAGCTGGGACTACAGGTGCTCACCACAATGTCGGCTATTTTTTGTTGCAGTTTGGCCGGGGCTGTGTTCGAACCCACCACCCTCGGTATATGGGGCCAGTGTTCTATTCATTGAGCCACAGGTGCTGCCCTGCCTGGCTATTTTTTTGTTGCAGTTGTCATTGTTGTTTAGCTGGCCCGGGTCAGATTTGAACCTGCCAGCCTCGGTGTACATGGCTGGCACCCTACCCACAGAGCTACAGGTGCCGCCATACCTGGCTATTTTTCTAGATAGAGTCTCTCTAGCTCAGGCTGGTCTCCACTCCTGAACTCCCGCAATTCACCCGCCTCAGCCTCCCAGAGTGCTGGGATTATAGGTGTGAGCCACCATGCCCTGCCTTATTTCTTCTTTTTAAAGTTCAAGGTTCTATCAGGAATATTTTTTTCCTGGCTGTATTTAGTTTGAAACATTTTGTTTGGTAAGAATTAACTCCTTAAGGAACATCCATGATATCTTTTGTCTCTAGCCAAATATTTTAGTCTAATATCTTGAGCAAAGGACCAGAAAGCCAAAATACAACTTTGGGGCTCGGCGCCTGTGGCTCAACAGGCTAAGGCGCCAGCCACGTAAACCTGAGCTGGCGGGTTCGAATCCAGCCTGGGCCCGCCAAACAACAATGACGGCTGCAACCAAAAAAAATGGCCAGGCGTTGTGGCGGGCGCCTGCAGTCCCAGCTACTTCGGAGGCGGAGGCAAGAGACTCACTTGAGCCTGGGAATTGGAGGTTGCTGTGAGCTGTGATGCCACAGCACTCTATCCAGGGTGACAGCTTGAGGCTCTGTCTCAACAAAAACAACAAAAAAAAACCCTCAAAATACAACTTTGGTACTATTTTTATAGATGTTTTTTCTTTTTTAAAAATTTTTATACAATTAAAATGGCTTTATTCCCCCTGGTGCAGGTGGGGTAAGATTTCCAATCTGCCAGGAAGAAATCCTCCTATGGAGACTTCTTCCATCCCAGCTCCTTTTGTCCTTCCTAACCCTAGGTTCCCATCCATTTGCTGACCTGGTCATTAAGTGAATGTTTGTTCACCACTGAGAGTTAGACCTGGCAGTATTGGGGCTCCCTGATCCCCCCTCTTGCTGAGCTTATGTTTAGTCTGGGAGTGGATGGGGGTTGAGTGGGCAAGGGCTGCATAACCTCCAGGGGGAGTTTCTCATAAGTCTTGGGCTGACAGGACAGTGGGCAGGTTGGAGAGATCTCTCAGCTCTGTGCTTTCTCTAGAAGAGGGACCACCGCACTCTAATCACCTGTGCGGGGGTCCCAGTCCCTGCAGCCAGATCCCTGCTCTCAGCACCACTGGGCTTTTTTCAGAAAGGAATCCATCCCTTAGCACTGCAGGGCATCTCCTCTCACTGTGCAGCTTGTTAAGAATCCCATGTTCAGGCTCTACCCACATTTGCTGGGCCAGAATTCCTGGGGCTAGGCCCAGGTCCAGGTGGTTGTGGTGGGCAGATAGGGCTGACAGGCATCCTGTGGGAAGACACTTGTGACTGTTGCCTGCTGGGAGGCATCATTGTGTCCCAACTGCCTCTTCCATGTGCGTTCATTTAATGCACTCTCCATCTCTGGTTGCTCTGGGCCCGGCGCCCAAGCATCCTCCAACTTCGTGATACTGACTCAGTCCCCCTCTGCCTGCGTGGCCCCAGTGTGCCATATAAACTGCTGCTGTGCGATGAGTGTGTGGGGTGCAGAGGCTCTTTGAGGCTCGATGTGAGGCTGATAGGAGCGTTTGTGCCGTTGTGAGCGGTGACACTGCACAAGGATGGGCCTTCCCAGTTCTAGAGGATATGTGCTGTGCCAGAGGGAGCTGCCTGGCAGAGGAGGCAGGGCTCAGTCGGGTGCTGCTTGGGTTGCAGGGGAGAAGGTGCCTGAGAGATGAGGAGGTTGAGGCTGGGCTGAGGCAGTCCAGTGGCACCCCAGGGGCTGAGAGTGCAGGATTGTTGGTGAGGCTGCTGTGCTGGCGGGAGGGTGCACAGTGGGCAGCATGGGTTAGAACACCTGCTGGACCATCACTCGGGGTGCTGGGAGGCAGTGCGAGATGTCTGGCTTGTGCACAGTTGAAGAACAAGTGACAGACAGTTGTAAAGACATCTCAGGCAGGGTCCTGACTTTTGTGAAGTTGTGTTTTCTGGTTGAAGCGGTATTCGGTGTATTGATTATATAATAAGCAACCCTCATGTTTTTGCGGGTTCTTTTTCTTGCAACATAGCTTCCCCTTCATTTTCTGCAGCTCTGGGTCTCCTTACCTCTGTTTTGCAGCTGAGAAAACCGGGGCTCCAGGATGGTTTCCTGCTGCCTTCCCCATCCTAGATGGGATGGTTTTTGCTGCGTGCCCACACTGAGGTGGAGTCCTTCTGAAATCATGCTTGGAGTGCTCTGTAGGGAACTTGGTGGGCGTGCATCTGCCTCTGGTCTGCTCCTAGTCCCAGTGCTGCTCTTCTCTGTATTCTCAGCATCTGACATCACCACTTAGTAAGTCTTGTTGGAGGAAGTCAGGTCTGTAGGGCCTCAGTGTAGCCCCTGCTGTGTTTCTGCCAGTGCAGGTTGCTGAGGGTGTTTAAAACAGGCAGGTGAGCAGCCCAGAGAGGAGCTGGGGCGTCTGCACAAGCACATCCCTCCTGTGTTCAGGGGCCGTGCTGAGGTGGGGGCCTTAGTCTGGGGCATGGGTAGAGCTACCTTGTAGAGGGGACCATGCCTCCTTAACCACTCCAGACACAGTCTAGCCCTCACTCCCGAATTGTGTCATCGCTCATGTCGTCACTTGGTTTAATTTGAGGGAGTCAGGAGGGATCTTAATACGTGGTGCTTTTCCCTATTTGACACCCCTTTATGCTTTGTTAATCAACAGGAGCTTGAAGAAATCCGCAAATGTGGAATGAAAAACTTCCGTAACATCCAGGTTGATGAAGCTAATTTATTGACTTGGCAAGGGCTTATTGTTCCTGTGAGTATTGAACACTTCCACTTCTTACCAGATTATTCTTTAAGGTGATACATGTGCTGTTGGGCATATCTCTCTGCTCCTAAGTAGGCTTTTAGTCTAGGCAGCCAGCAGAGGCACAGAGAAGAGGGCTGTTGCTCTAGGGTCATAAGGCAGGGAGTGTAGCCTTAGGTTCCTGAGTAGAATCCCATCTTTGCACTGATTGTGTAAAGTTACAGGGGTCCCAAGCTGTCCCGATCTGCGGTGATTGACACAGGGAAATAGAGTATGTATCTCTGCTCCTCTTGTCTCCTGGCTTCCCTGGCTTCTGTGTGCCTGGCCATATCTGTCAGGAGGAGACCTTCTTCGACCTCTTTTGGGAGAAGGCAAGGATTCCCTTTTGCTTTCCCCCTTGGTTTTGCATCTGTTTCTCTAACCCCGTGGACGCCTGCGCTCTAGCCTTTTTTCTGGTGCCCCCCAGCACATGCCTCCCATGTGTCTCAAATCACTTTTCCTAATTGCCCTCATGTTCCCCTCACTCCATGGCCCAGCTCCCCATCTCTCAGACTCCTGCCTCTGACAGGCTCCAGTTCCTCCAATTGTGGCTTCCCTGCACCTTAGCACCCTTTTGATTTAGTGTCTGCTCTTTTCTCCATCCTTTGATTCCTTCACCTCTCGAGAGATGTCTCCTTTATTTAACTCTAGCTTGCAGTCCCTGTTTCTCCCACCTTCCTGAAACTGCTTGACACCAAGCCCACAGGCTCCTCTTCCCTTGTCACACCTGTGAGTTGGCAGCCTTGGCCCCAAGGCTCTTGCTTGCCTCCCAGACTTTTGGAGCCTGGGCAGTATCCCAGCCCCCAGCCTGTGACCAGTGTGACACTTGCTTCTTCCTGCTGCTGCTTCCTCACTTTTAAACATAGGTCTTGTTAGTCTCCTGCCTTCCTCTCGTTCTGTTTTGTCTCTGGCGCCCCTCCTTCCAGCATCACAGGTTTGATGCTGCGTGTGAAGGATTCCCATGCCTCCTATCTCTATTCCTGGACCTGTACATCTGTCCACCAGGTGGCCTCACTTGGCCACCGTGTAGGCTTCCAAGCCACCCTGGCTCACAACCTTGACCTTGTGCCTAAGTGTCCCCATCTTTCCTGGTCTTCTACACCACTCACCTTCTCTCTTCCTTTCTTCCCTGCTTTGCCTGTTTGAGCCTCAGGCTATTCCCTGTACCTGACCAGGTCCTGCATTTGTATGTCATCTTTTCTTATGGGCAGATTGGCTACTGTGCCAAAGCAGAATGTAGACCATGCTTGTGGACCTGTTTTCTTCTAGAAGCTGGTTGTAAGGGCATGCCTTTTTAAGAAAAAAATCCTTCGAACTTGATCAGCAAATACTGGATTTATAGTTTATTTTCATAATCATTGGGGTAAGGAAGGAAAGTACATGCTCAGAGTGTTTAAACCCTGGAGTTTCCAGTCTGCTTTTTAAGATGAGTCCTTTAGATTTCTTTTTTTTTTTTTTGTAGAGACACAGTTTCATCTTATAGCCCAGGGTAGAGTGCCGTGGCGTCACACAGCTCACAGCAACCTCCAACTCCTGGGCTTAGGCATTTCCCTTGCCTCAGCCTCCCAAGTAGCTGAGACTACAGGCGCCCTCCACAACACCCTGCTATTTTTTTTGTTGTTGTTGCAGTTTGGCTAGGGCTGGCGCCCTGCCCACTGAGCCACAGGCGCCGCTCTAGATTTCTTTAGACTTGCTGGTGATAGGGCTCAGGGTACAGCCTGTGATAGGCCAACCTGTGATTAAAGCTATTGCCTGCTATTAGGATCTGAGGATGGCCAGGACCATCAGACCACCTGTCTCTTTTCTAATTGAGACTTTGTATCGTCCTGATATAAGAAGAGAACACACTGGGCTCAGTGGCTCAGGCCTGTAATCCTAGCACTCGGGGAGGCAGAGGTGGAAGGATCTCTTGAGCTCAGGAGTTCATCCTGAGCAAGAGTGAGATCCCGTCTCTACTGAAGATAGAAAAATTAGCAGAGTGTTGTGTATGCTTAATAGTCCCAGCTCTTTGGGAGGCTCAGACAGCAGGATTGCTTGAGCCCAGGAGTTTGAGGTTACAGTGAACTGTGACGATACCACCTTACTCTCTCTGGGGTGACAGTGAGACTCAATCTCCAAAAAAAAAAAAAAAGAAGTAGTGGGCAGTGCCTGTGGCTCAGGGAGTAGGGCACTAGCCCCATATACCGAGGGTGGCAGGTTCAAACCCGGCCCCCCACCAAACTAGAACAACAAAAAAATGGCAGAGTGTTGTGGCGGGCGCCTGTGGGCCCTGCTACTCAGGAGGCTGAGGCAAGAGAATTGCCTAAGCCCAGGAGTTGGAGGTTGCTGTGAGCTGTGATGTTACAGCACTCGAGGGTGACAAAGTAAGACTCTGTCTCTAAAAAGAAAGAAAAAGAAGCAAATAGTTAATCTGTGGCTCTTTGGAAAATAAGAATGAATGGGTGGTTTTAAGCAGTATGGTTTGGGCAGTCTTGCCCTGTGAGCTCAGTGGCCTAAAAGACTGTAAGCTGGCCCCAAGGGTGGCTCGCTGTTGGCAGGCCCTGCCCCAGCTCACACCAAGGCCTCCATCTCGTTTCATGTGGGCCACGAAACAGTGGGCTAAGGTCCCACTAAGCCAAAGGTGAAGGATGACTGGTGGCATCACACTGTACTTGGGCTGAGGCTCTGGGGAGAGTCTGGGATACAGCTTTGCCTTGCATTTGAGGAAGCTGTGTCTGGAGACGGTAAGCCACTGTCAGGGCTGCTCTTATCCCTGTGCACATTGCTTTCTTTTCAGTCCCCTCTGTCCCCTAATTGTAGGCCTGTTGGGTTGGGAAGCATTTCTTTCCTTCCCCAGTTAAAGCATTCTTGGCAACTGACCTCCCCAGCGTCCCTATTTATACCCCACACCCGGGCCTCAGATCTTCCTGTGTTGTAGGGGTTGGGCCTTGAGAACCTTCAAGTTAGACTCTCCTGAGGTCCACCCAGATGGGTGAAAGCAGAGCCAGGCTGATACAGGCGTGGTAGCCTAGCCCTGGTCCCATATAGCAGGGTGCTGGTCCGTAGGGAGCCCCACGTGCAGTGAGTGACCTGACTGCAGGACAGAGCGGGACGTGGACAGGAGGCAGACGCTCCCTGGAGGCTCTGGGTATTGCCACAGCTGCTCAGCTTTATTCTGTTTGTTTGTTTGTTTTAGAGACAAGAGTCTCACTTTACCACGCCTGGTAGTGTGCCGTGGCCTCACAGCTCACAGCAACCTCCAACTCCTGGGCTAAGGCGATTCTCTTGCCTTAGCCTCCCGAGTAGCTGGGACTACAGGCACCGGCCACAACACTTGGCTATTTTTTTATTGCAGTTTGGCCCGGGGCCGGGTTTGAACCCACCACCCTTGGAATGGGGCCGGTACCTGCCTATTTATTTATTTATTTTTGAGACAGAGTTTAATTCTGTCGCCCTGGGTTGAGTGCCCTGGCATCATCATAGCTCAATAGCAACCTCAAAAGTAATCTCTTGCCTAAGCCTCCCAAGTAGCTGGGACTCCAGGTATCAGCCACTACGTCCTGCTAGTTTTTTTATTCTTTTTTTTTTTTTTGAGACAGAGCCTCAAGCTGTCACCCCGGATAGAGTGCTGTGGCATCACAACTCACAGCAACCTCCAATTCCTGGGGTCAAGCGAGCCTCCCAAGTAGCTGGGACCACAGGCGCCTGCCACAATGCCCGGCTATTTTTTGGTTGCAGCCATCATTGCTGTTTGGCGGGCCTGGGCTGGATTCGAACCCACCAGCTCAGGTGTACGTGGCTGGTGCCTTAGCCCGTTGAGCCACAGGCACCGAGCCTCTTTCTTTTTTTTTTTTTTGATTGTATTTTTTTTTTTAAAGTAGAAATGGAGGCATACTATTGCTCAGGCTGGTCTCAAACTTCTGAGCTCAAGTGATCTACCTGGCTTGTCCTGCCAGAATGCTGCAATTACGGATGTGACACCTGGCTGCTTTATTCCCTTTTTAGTTTACCTGTGAATTTTTTTTCTTTTCTTTTTTTTTTTTTGAGACAGAGCCTCAAGCTGTCACCCTGGGTAGAGTGTTGTGGCATCACAGCTCATAGCAACCTCCAATTCCTGGGCTCAAGTGAGTCTCCTGCCTCTGCCTCCCAAGTAGCTGGGACTACAGGTGCCCGCCACAACGCCCAGCCATTTTTTGGTTGTAGCCGTCACTGTTGTTTGGCATGCCTGGGCTGGACTCGAACCTGCCAGCTCAGGTGTACGTGGCTGGCGCCTTAACCCATTGAGCCACAGGCACCAACCCTGTGAATTTTTTTTTTTTTTTTGAGACAGAGCCTCAAGCTGTCACCCTGGATAGAGTGCCGTGGCATTGCAGCTCACAGCAACCTCCAATTCCTGGGCTCAAGTGAGTCTCCTGCCTCCGCCTCCCAAGTAGCTGGGACCACAGGCGCCCGCCACAATGCCCGGCCATTTTTTGGTTGCAGCCGTCACTGTTGTTTGGCGGGCCTGGGGGCTGGATTCGAACCCGCCAGCTCAGGTGTACGTGGCTGGCACCTCAGCTCGTTGAGCCACAGGCGCCGAGCCTTGTGAATTTTTTTTCATCTGAAATTCTTGAGGTGAAGTCTAAGCAAGGAGGTGTTATCCATAATCTACTCATTAAGGCATTCAGTTCAGGCTTGGTGGTTAGGGCACCGGCCACATGCACTGGGGCTGATGGGTTTGAACCCAGCCAGGCGTGTTAAACAACAATGACAACTACAACAACAACAACAAAAATAGCCTGGTGTTGTGCCTGGCGCCTGTATTCCCAGCTACTTGGGAGGCTGAGGCAAGAAAATCGCTTAAGCCCAAGAGTTTGAGGTTGCTGTGAGCTGTGATGCCATAGCATTTTACTGAGGGTGACATAGTGAGACTCTGTCTCAAAAAAAAAAAAAAAAAAAAAGACGGCTTGGCGCCTGTGGCTCAAGTGGCTAAGGCACCAGCCATGTACACCTGAGCTGGCAGGTTCAAGCCCTAGCTCAGGCCAGCTGAACAACAATGACGACTGCAACAAGAAATAGCCAGGCGTTGTGTCAGGCACCTGTAGTCCCAGCTACTTGGGAGGCTGAGGCAAAAAATTTGCTTAAGCCCAAGAATTGGAGGTTGCTGTGAGCTGTGATGCTATGGCAGTCTATCTGGGGTGACACCTTGAGGCTCTGTCTCAAAAAAAAAAAGAGAGAGAGAGAGACATTCAGTTCATCAGCCAGATGTGGTAGCTATTGTCCCTGCACCCCCGGAGGCTAAGGCAAGACTGTTTGAGCCCAGGAGTTCAAGGCTGTAGTGAGATATGATGGTGTCACACTATACTCCTGCTTGGGCCTTGTCTCGAAAAAAAATTTTTTTTTTTTTTTTTAGAGACAGAGTCTTACTTCATCTCCCTCGGTAGAGTGCCATGGCGCCACACAGCTCACAGCAGCCTCCAGCTCCTGGGCTCAGGCGATTCTCTTGCCTCAGCCTCCCAAGTAGCTGGGACTACAGGCCCCCACCACAATGCCTGGCTATTGTTTGTTGTTGCAGTTTGGCCGAGGCCGGGTTTGAACCTGCCACCTGGCGCCCTACTCATCAGTTCAGTAAAAGTGTTCTGCCCTTTATGAACCACAGGTGTGGTGGTGAACCTTCTGGAAAATTCTAGCCCAGTATAGTTTTTCTTAGTCTTTTTTGTTTTCTTTTTCTTTCTTTCTTTCTTTTTTTTTTTTTTTTGAGGCAGAGTCTCACTATGTCACCCTTGGTAGAGTGCTGTGGTGTCACAGCTCACAGCAACCTCAAACTCTTTGGCTTAAGCGATTCTCTTGCCTCAGCCTCCTGAGTATCTGGGACTATATGTGCTCATCACAAGGCCTGGCTATTTTTTGGTTGCAGTTGTTGTTTTAGTTGGCCCAGGCCGGGCTCAAACCCTCAAGTCTCGCCTCTGTGTATGTGGCCGGCGCCCTACCCAGTGAGGTCCGGGCATTGCCCTCTTAGTCTTTTTTCATGCAGGGTTTGTTTTGTTTTTGTTTGTTTTTGAAGACAGAGCCTCTATCTGTCACCCAAGCTAGAATGCCGTGGCCTCAGCCTATCTCATAGCAACCTCAAACTCCTGAGCTCTAGCAATCCTTCTGTCTCCCAGAATGCTAGGATTACAGGTGTGAGCCACTGTGCTGGGACTTTTCATGTGTTTTTTTTAATAGACCATTTCATAATTTCATAATTATTTCATACTTTTGTAATTATTTAGTCATTGCCTTGAAACTCTTTATGAATATCATGTAGTTTTTTTTTTTTTAATTTCAGATTAATATGAGGTTACAAACAATTAGGTTACATTGTTTGCCTTTGTTAAGTAAAGTCCCTATCACAGTTGTGCCCTAGCCCCAGGAGGTGTGCCATGTACATTGTGCCTGTTAGGTGAGAGCACATGAGTCCCCTTCCTCTTATCCTCTTCTCCCTCCTCCCCACTCCTTTTCCCTCCTTCCTCCCACTTGAATTTAATTGGTGTTTTCTCTTATATGGTTGTGTATTAGTTTATCTACTGACTTCATGTTAATACTGAGTATATTGGATAGTTGCTTTTCCATTCTTGTGATACTTTACTGAGGACAATGTTCTCCAACTCCATCCAGATGTAAAGCCTCTTTTTTTAATGGCTGAGTAGTATTCTATGGTGTACATAATTTATTAATCCATTTGTGGGTCAGTGGGCACTTGAGTTGATTCCACATCTTGGAAATTGTAAATTTAACTGTAATAAACAATCTAGTGCAGATGTCCTTATGATAAAATGTTTTCTTTTTTCTCCTGGATAAATACCTAGTAATGAGATTGCAGGATCAAATGGAAGGTTTGTTTTGAGTTCTTTGAGGATTTCTCCATACTTCTTTCCAAAGAGGCTATATTAGTTTGTAGTCCCAAACATAATGTTTAATAACTATGCTATATCCCATAATATTTGTATGTTCGTTTATTTTACTCTTTGGTTATTCTTTTAGATTCTGAATTACAAAGAGTAGACCATCTGTAGGGTTATATGTATATATTGGTAAATTATTTTCCAGAAAGATTCCACCAATTTATACTTCTACTGGTGATGCACAAATGCCCACACATGTCGTTGGCTGTTGTTGAGATTGCTGGGCACCTTAAAATGAGGTTCTGTGGCAGGTTAAATAAGTGCATGTATGTGCAGTGCACAGCCTTGGGGGCATGATGCTCTTCTTATTAAAGGCAGTAATTAAGGCTTTGTGGGGCCTCTCTGGAAAACTGTCGGTTGGCTTGTGACAAAGAACCTATGAAGGCTGGGTGCATGGCTCATAAGGCAGATGGATCACTGGAGCTCAGGAGTTTGAGACCAGCTTGAGCAAAAAGACCAACCTCATCTCTGCTAAAAATAGAAAAACTAGTTGTTGTGGTGGGCCCTTGTAGTCCTAGCTACTGGGGAGGCTGAGGGAGGGGGATTGCTCAAGCCCAAGAGTTTGAGGTTGCTGTGATGTAGGATGCCATGGCACTCTACTAAGGTTGACAGAAAGAGACTCTATCTCAAAAGAATACTACTACTACTACTACTACTAATAATAATAAAGTAACATCTTTCAGATACTTGATAGCTTTTGTATATGTATGCTCTTGAAGGCCTGGGCAGTGAACACAAAGATTTGTTTTTATTTTTATTTATTTTTTTATTTTTTTGAGACAGAGCCTCAAGCTGTCACCCTGGGTAGAGTGCTGTAGCATCACAGCTCACAGCAACCTCCAGTTCCTGGGCTCAAGCGAGTCTCTTGCCTCTGCCTCCCAAGTAGCTGGGACTATGGGCGCCTGCCACAACGCCCGGCTATTTTTTTTGTTGTTGTTTGCAGCCGTCATTGTTTGGCGGGCTGGGGCTGGATTCGAACCCACAAGCTCAGGTATACGTGGCTGGCGCCTTAGCCTGTTGAGCCACAGGCGCTGAACCACTGTTGGAATTTTTAATAGAGATGGCATTGAATCATTAGATCACTTGGAGTAATATTGTCATCTTCACAATATTGTCTTCCAGTCCATGAACTCAGGATGTCTTTCCATTTATGTAGGTCTTTGTTATTTTTTTCACTAATGTTTTGTAATTGTTAAGTGTGCAAGTTTTATGCCTCTGATAGTTCAAGCTAACAACAAAATACTATAGACCAGATGGCTCTACAGAAATATATTTTTATTTATTTGTTTATTTCGTAGAGACAGAGTCTCACTTTATCGCCCTCCATAGAGTGCCATGGCGCCACACAGCTCACAGCAACCTCCAACTCCTGGGCTTAGGCGATTCTCTTGCCTCAGCCTCCTGAGTAGCTGGGGCCACAGGCGCCCGCCACAACGCCCGGCTATTTTTTGTTGATGAGCCTACTTGATGAGCCACAGGCGCCGCCCCCCAAAAATATTTTTAATTCAATTAATTAAGCAACATTAATTCTGGAGGCCAGAGTCCCAGATTAAGGTCCAGCAATGGTGGTTTCTAGTGATGACTCTGTTCCTGTTTTGCACCCTTCTTACTATATCCTCACATGACCTTTCCCCCCCACTAGGTGCCACAGAGAGGGAGCTCCTGGTGTTTCTTTTTATAAGGATATTAAACATACTGGATCAGGGCCTCACCCTTCTGACTTCATTTAGTCTTAATTACTTCAGATATATACATACACGCACACACACACATAATTTGGGAGAAACACAAACATTCAGTCCCTGATAGCTTCCTGAGATTATAGGCATGAACTGTTGTGCTTGGCCTCCCTTTTTGGAGTATTCATTGTCATTGTGCATAGACAGAAGTGCAGCTGATTTTTGTGTATTGATTTTGTATGCTGCAACCTGTTAAATTTGTTTGCACTAACTGTTTGATGTAGAATGTTTAGGGATTTCTATGTCAAATCATCTCTGAATAGAGATAGATTTGCTTCTTCCTTTCTATCTTTCTTTTTCTTTCGGTTGTACTGGCAAGAACTACTAGTACTGTGTTGAATAGAAGTGGTGAAAGCCAGCATCCTTGTGTTGTTCCTGATACTAGAAAAGCTTATAGACTTTCACTACTGAGTATTATAGTAGCTGGGAATTTTTCATAGATGGCTTTTTTTTTCATGTTGCAGAAGTTTCTTTCTGTTTTTACTTTATCAAGTGTTTTAAATTATGAAATGTGTTGGATTTTGTCAAATGCTTTTTGTGCATTGGGATGGTCACCGTTTTCCCCTTTTCATTCTGTCAATTTTATGTTTTTGTGTGTGGCACCACCCTAGCATTCCTAGGACAGCCCTTCTCCCCTCCACACCCCCCCACCCCCCCATGGTGTATAATTCCTTTTATATACAGCTGAATTTGGTTTCTTAGATTTGTTGAGCATTGGGACTACAGGTGCCCGTCACAATGCCCGGCTATTTTTCTGTCTTGCAGTTGGGCCGAGGCCCAGTTTGAACCCTTAGGTATATGGGGCCGGCGCCCTACTCAATGAGCCACAGGCGCTGCCACCCCTCCTGTAGTTTTTTAGGAGAGTTCAGGAAGGATTGGTGTTTATTCCACTCTAAATATTTGGTAGGATTCACCAGTGAAGACATCTGGTTCAAGACTTTTCTTTGTCAGGACTTTTTGTTTACTGAGTTAATCTCCTTTTTGTTTACTGATTTAATCTCCTTAGTAGTTATAGATCTATGTAGATGTTCTGTTTCTTCTTGTGTCAGTGTTTTTTTTTTTTCTTGGTAGAGACGGAGTCTCACTTTATTGCCTTCGGTAGAGTGCTGTGGTGTCACACAGCTCACCTGTGAGCAACCTTCATCTCCTGGGCTTAGGTGATTATTTTGCCTCAGCCTCCCGAGTAACTGGGACTACAGGCGCCAGCCACAATGCCTGGCTATTTTTCT
>CAUYON010057217.1:0-21520 GCA_963573935.1 Arctocebus calabarensis
CAACCTTTTCTGTACTTCTCTCTAATCCTGGTCTTTTATCTCCCAAATCCATAACTATACAGGGGGTGTCTGGACAGCCGGTTACGACGAAATTTTTCGCCCAGCCTCTAAGCTGCAATTGGGAGGACTTGCTGTTCTCTCATGCCTCCCTAATCGTCCCTGAAAGTCCTGCTCCCTATTCTGCTCCCTATTTGGGGAAGGACATACTAACTAAAACAGGAACTTTACCATTCTGGAGATCTAGTCATGATCAAAACTCTTCCCTCTAATTCACCTTCCCTGACCCCAACTTGGGAAGACCCCTTTCCTGTTATCTTGTCTTCTTCTACTGTTAAAGTTATAGGAGACGATTCCTACATATGTCATTCACGAGTAAAGTCCTGGAACCCTCCATCTTCTACAGTGGCAGGCGATGAAGACAGCCAACCACAGACCACCTACACTTGTGAGCCAAAAGAAAGTTTGAAGTTATTATTTAGGAAACAGCAAGAAAAACCCTAATATGGTTTTCTTTATCATCACTAAATAAGTGCTTCTGACCTGACGCTGTTCTACCTTTGCCTATTACTAATTACACTAATCGGATTTATGTTTTCCAGAAATGTCATCAAGCCACACGCAATAAAGATGGTTCCGGTCCATGAACCCCTGTATCACTCTCCTCTGGAGAAACCCCAACTGCCCCCTTCTATCATCGCCCGATTCAGCAGGAAGCAGTTAGATTGAGTCTTCGCCTCTTTTCCCTAACAGCAGTTGGAGTTTCTACTCAGAGAGGGAGAATTGATGCAGGACAATTGGCGCCCTAGCCAGCTCAGCGGGGCTGGCGGACCTTCTGCCTCCTCCTTGGCAGTGTTGATGGTGTGGCAGCCTGCTGAAGAGCCAGTGGGCTGGATGATAGGCAAGGAGCGGGACCTCCAACCTCCACCAGAGGCTCCAATTGCCAAAAAGGCTGAACAACTACTGAGGAGACACCTGTGTCTTGGTGTCTCCTTCACTTCACACTTAGGACTAAATGTGGAACCCCAATCTCCTAGGCCTAGGTCAATTTCTTGTGAATTTCCTAGGCCTCAATTCCATGAATGGACTGTATCCATTCATTGATACATTCATTCACCTTGCCCCCAGTGGAAGGGACTATATTCATTTGTTTCCTGGCCAAGGAACCCATACACCTATATATACCCTGAGACTAAAGGCCTAAAGGAGGAGATGGGGAAAGCCCGGGAGAGAAACGGAAAGAGCTTCTCTCTCCCCACTAGAATTTTCTCTACCAGGAGCCTTAGTATTTTCTGTATTCTTTTCTGTGAATAAATTCTGTCTTACCACTAGGGGGTGAGGGGAAATAATGTAATGAAGAATAATAAAAATACATGTTAATTGAAAATAAATAAATAAATAAAATACTCTCTCTTCCTCAGTGAAGCTAGGGAAAAAGATTAATTATTTAATTCACTAATGAAAAGTCTGAATTATGAGTTTCATCTTTAAGTGCTTTATTAATACTCTGTTAAATTTTTAAGTACATACAATCATGTATTGCTTTTTTTTTTTTTTTGAGACAGGGTATCACTATGTTGCCCTTGGTAGAGTGCCATTGTGTCACAGCTCACAGTAACCTCAAAGTCTTGGACTTAAGTGATTCTCTTGCCTCAGCCTCCCAAGTAGCTGGGACTACAGGTGCCTACCACAACGCCCGGCTATTTTTTTGTTGTAGTTGTCATTGTTGTTTGGCAGGCCCAGGCAGGATTTGAACTTTGCCAGCTCTGGTGTACGTGGCTGGTGCCCTAGCCGCTGAGCTACAGGTACTGAGCCTGTCATGTATTGCTTAACAGCAGGACGTGTCATTAGATGAGTTCATCATTGTGTAAATAACATACGGTGTATGGACACAAACCTAAATGGTACAGCCTACTGCATACCCAGGCTATATTGTGGTAGCCTATTGCTTGTAAGCTGCAAACCTGTACAATGTTACTATATTGAATACCACAGGCAATTTTGACACAGTATTTGCTTTATCTTTAAACATATCTAAACAGAAAAGATATAGTAAAAATATAGTATTATAATTCTATGGTTCCACCATTAGTATGTTTAGTCCTTCATTGACTGTCATGTTTTAATGTGGCATGTGACTGTACTTAAATTACTTGTCCTCTCCCAAAAAAGGGAGGGCAAGTATTGCCCTCCTGGCTTGTTTTAACGCAAGGACGTCTCATCCTAGGCTTGGGTATTTCAAAAGAGAAGTTTGAATCAATGAACTCTTTATTATATGTTTTTCAAATACCATTATATTGACCTGCAAAAGAGGTTCATTCACTTTCTTAAGCAATAACATGGGCATTGCCCAACCTTGCTTACAAGATGCAGTAAGCTACTTCTGTCCACTGGTAGAACTCAGATCCTCCTCTTAAACTTGAGCTAACCTCGCTCCTCATTCCATGCCGTTCAGATGCTGCAGATGCCAAGCTGGAGTTGCTAAAGATATGAAGTTCTTACTTTTGAGGACAGATATGGACAGAAGCACAGGTTAACAATTCTATTTTGACCCATGCTCTCAATTGAAGCCAACACTTAGAGAAGTTTCTCTCAGTTTCTTCTTGTCACAGGTAGGCCGAAGTCCCTAGTTTCCTGTTCTTGCAGACACAGCAGTCCAGTCGTTTCTTAAAAACTTCCCAAAGGCAGCTTTCCCATAAGGATAATGAAATTTAAACTCAGAGCCCCTGACTTGGTCCTTCCAGGACCCTTCCAAAGCCTGGAAGAAGCCCTAGCAATACGTTTATCTGGTCGTTTGGGGTTTTTCTTAAACAGGACTTCTCAAATTATATAGGGTCAAGTCCCAGCAGAAATGAATCTTCCCTTGCCACTTGCCTCTCCCACAGATGCCCACCAACCACTGCCCAAACAGTGGGTTGGTAAACACAGCTCTGCAACCTACACCTCTGGTATATAAGCCAGACACATGGTAAGGGAATCAAAAGATGAATTTAATAACATTATGACAGATGTGGTCTGAAAACAGGATGTTTATTCTGATTTATGAAAGTATTTGTATGAAAAGTTCCATAAAGTCAATTACATATTAACTCACCTTTATTGAAAAAAAAGTCATATTAAATAAAGCCTCAGAAAAGTGAGCATAGTTATACAGCACAATATGCTATGTAGATTATAGCCATTACCCCATAATACCATGGGTCCTGAAACAAGAGTGATTTTGCTTCCAGGGGATAATTGGCGATGTCTGGAGATATTTTTGGTTGTCACAAGTTGGGGAGGGAAGGTGTAGGATGCTGCTACTGGCATCTAATGGGTAGAGGCCAGCAATGCTGTTAAACATCCCACAGCACACAGGAGATTCCTCATTACAAAGAACTATCTGGCCCACAGCATCAGTAGTGCCCAGGCTAAGAATCTTTGCCTTAAAATAATGGGCACATATAGGTGAAGAAGCAAGGATTCCCTCTGCAAATGATATACCTTTAAATCTTGGCATGAAGGCAGCTGACAGGTGGCTTACAGACAGCTACTGTCTGACTTTAGCTATCACACCATGATAAAAAGCAACGAAGGCTCCAGACTGTCATGGATCATGGGACTATAAAGGACCCTTGCCAACAGTGGCTATGTGAGAGGTGGTGGCATAATTTCAGGAGCACCAGGAAGGGCACTCTGCCTCCCCAGTTACCTGCAATACCCACTTGTTTGTGCTTGATGGAACATGGGCTTTCATTCCATAATGAGGCTGAATGTGCAAAGACCCCTGGAAGAGAGAACACAGTGACCTATATTCATATTCAAGAGGAAGTGACTGACGACAGATTGGTTTTCCCCTGAGACCAGTTTTGATACAGTGAAAGGCTCTGAACAGCTGAGCGTGGAGGAGAGGGAGAGAGGGCAGGAGGCCCTGATGAGGCAGGGAAGGGTGAAGACATGGGCAAGAGGGGCATAGAAATAAGTGTCACCTGCTTTACCAATGCTTTCCTCCTGAGCTTGCAGAGAAATAAAGAAGTTACATTCTTGGCCATGAAGAAGATTCCAGGCAAGTTCAGAGCAAGTAAAAAAAACTCCAGGAATGACTGAGAGAATGGAAGGGGGCATGCTGTGCTATCCCCACAGTGAGAATGGGAGACAAGGGTCCTGGACAGATGTGGGATCATGGTGAACCCCAAACTATGCTGGGTGGCATCCCCCACCTAACACCTAGCACAGTCCCTGACACAGTAAAATGTTCAGGAAGGGCTTCTGTGTTAAATGGACACTACTCCAGATGAAGGCCATCAACTTCCTCAAGCGCTCTCTATAGAGATGGTGTGTTTTTCTTGACATCTTTGCTAAGGCTGTTTCCCTCAATTTGGGAGGAAAGTCTTTGTTAGTTGTCTTTGTCCATCCAAGTCCTATTTCATCTTGAGAAGCCAGTTTGTTTTCTATGTACATGCCTGATGCTGGCCTCTGTTGGTTCCCCTCCCCCTTTTCTAATGAATGAATGAATTAATTTTTCCCTCCACTACTCTGAGGGAATACCCTTTTCTTATAAGCAAGCGCAGGGCCTCTAAGTACACCTATTGCCTACCATATTGTCTATGTATCTTTGATATTGGACTTAACTTCCAGGAATGATTTGAAGGAGACTTTCAAGTTTACCATAAAAATAATATAATACAGCTTAAAAATAATTTAGGAGATTATTACTGGAGATCGGAAATAATTTAGGAAGAAAAAGATCATGGTATCAAGAAGCTGAGATAAAGCAGTTACCAGGAATTGCTAACAACTTAGTTAAAAAGATAGTTGTATAAGGCATATAGAGAGTTTTTAATGTTTGATAAAAGAAAAGCCACAATTCCATGAGATCAGAGTTATTTTTGGTGACATTAAATTCTAGGAGGAATTTGCTCTTGGCTTTTCATATGGGTTGAGTTGTCATCTTATGAGCTTACCTCAAGAACCAGAGTTCAAATACTACATGAACAGTTCAATACTAGGACAAATACTACGTCTTATAGACTATACTTCCCTGATAACACCTATATGACATTGTACATGCTCATATATTCGCTAATAGATTGAGGACCCACAATTTTCTTGCCAGATCCTCAGAGTTAGAGAGTCATCAAATCCTTTGCAGGAAGGACTCAGACCATTTGATTTTGTCCTAGGTCCCCAGCCCTGGGCAATGATGAGATTTTAAAGACTCTCTCACCCCAGCACCACAGGCTCCAGTTTGGAGTTAGGGGCTGGAAGCCTTCATGCTTTTCTTTCCCATCTTCCTTTTTTTTAGAGACAGAGTCTCACTTTGTCGCCCTAGGTAGAGTGCCGTGGAGTCACAACTCACAGTAACCTCCAGCTCTTGGGCTTAGGTGATTCTCTTGCTTCAGCCTCGGGAGTAGCTGGGACTACAGGCGCGCCCGCCACAACACCCAGCTATTTTTCTGTCCTTGCAGTTTGGCCGGAGGCTGGTTTTGAACTTGCCACCCTCGGTATATGGGGCCAGTGCCCTACGCATGGAGCCACAGGTGCCGCCCCTCTTTCCCATCTTCTATTGGTTCATTCTTTGTTCAGTTGGTTGTCCTTTTGTCTGTGTTTCTGTCCCAACCACAGATTCTCCATTCCTTTGAGCATTAGGGCTTTGCCTTCCTCACTTTTGATTTGACTTCTCATGATAACTAGCACAGTGCTTTGCACAAAGAAACTGCTTTTTTTGTTTGTTTTAATGTAAGGAAACTGGATTGGAACGAGGTCCCAGAGCAGGCTTCATTATTCTGTCCTGCTCCTGTCTGACAAAACCTCAAGCATACAAGTATATCCTTAAGTGTAGGAGACCAGCCCTTCCTCTACACACAAGCAGAAAAGGTTAAAATCCAGGTTACTGAAGGAGGTGAAGACTCGTAAGTGGGAAGACACATTCTCTCTCCCTTGTCCCCACATGTACCCTAAAAGTACCCAGGGCACTACTTCAGCAAAATAAATTCCTCTGCACTTAGTAGGTGCTTGGTAAATATTACAATAGGGTCATAGCACAGCTACCTTGAAAATAGCAAGTACTCAATAAATATCTATTAAATTGAGAAAGCCATAGTAAGTACTCAATAATCTCTATTCAATAGAAAGGTTTGTAGCATATCTGCTTTGCATATAGTAGGTGCTCAATAAATGCCTTTTACGACAGTTGCCATGAACATAGTAGCCTCCCTGTAAATTGGTATTAAATCGAATAGTAGCAGATCTGATTCTTAGAGAACACTGGCAGAGGTGACATTAATCAGAACCCAGGCACAGATCCATGAATGGAAATGCTGAGGAGCCGCGTGATGGTGCTGGGTCGTGGCCGCACCGCGCTCTGTCGGGACGCAGCGGACCCACTGCCAACTCCCGGGTATTGATTAGTGATCGGAATTCAATCCCCACCCAGGGGCGGGAAAGGGCCCCCTCCAACTGTCACTTCGAGAGACAGTGGAACTCCCGTCACAGCCCCCTCCCGGGGCATCCGCCCACCCGGGCTTCTCCTCCAGAGAGTAGCGCGCAGAACAAAAGCAAAGGCCAGCCCGGCTTCCGATTGCTTTTCTGATGGAGAGCGACCGGAGAAGAGCCTGGGGGAGCTGGCCGCTGACCGAGCAGTGATGTCAAACCCGAGCCGAGCCGCTACCCTCAATCGCCCGCACTCTCCAACGATCCTGGCTCGGGATCACTGAGCAGGGCAAAGCGGGGGCTCCCTCCCTCCACTCTCCCCCGGGGGCCACGAACGGCAGAGTGGGCGCCTCGGTTGGGTGGGGTAGGGGGACAGCGCTCTACTAGCCCGTGGAAGAGGAGAGAAGAAGGCTGAAGGGGATGATAATAGGGGACTGAGGCAGACTCCCCAAACAGGATCCCAGATCCTGAACTCACAGGGCAAGCCGCCTCTCGCTGACCCCTAAGGTGTGGGACTGTCCCCAGCGGTGGGCTCCCCTCGAGGCTCCTGGTCCCTGTGTTCCCCTCCCCTTACCCGCAAGGGAGCCCAGCCCAACCTTCCCATCCAAACCGGCGCCCCGGGACCACACCAGTGCGCGCAGTCGGAAGAGGTCACCGAGGGTGGCCGGGGTGGGTCCCATGGGAGCTGCCCCACAGCTCGGAACTCCCTGGTTCGGTATCTGCTTGGCTTCGGGGGACTATTGTTAGGGTGAGGTAGGGTTGCAGGACCAGCGAGGAAGTATCGTTTCTTCCCTTCTCCAGAACCCGCCGAACTCCGAGAGGCGCGGGCGGCGAGAGGAGAAAGCAAGCGGAGGGGAGCCACTTACCCGAGGCAGAGCCCGAGAGCGCGGCGGCCCCGGGAGCGAGCCGCGCCTTTGTTTGCGGCCGCGGCGCCGGCGCGCTCGGCCAGGCCGGTCCCAGCCTCGGCGCGCGGCGAGGTCCCGCGGGCGCCCCGACAGTCCCGCTCGCGGATCCCGCTCGGGCTCGGGCTCGGCCCGACCCCCGCCCGCGCCTCCGCCGCGCGGCTCCGCCCCGAGCGGGGCCCCGCCCCCGGCCCGCCAGGCCCCCACCTGCTGCGGCGGCGGGCGCGGAGGAGCGGGTTCCTGGGCTGCCGCCTCCCGCGCGCGCCCCGCTCCTCCCTCCCGCAGCCTCCCGGCCGCTGGGCCGCGCGGTTCCGAGGCCCGGGGCGCGCAGCGTAGGCGAGCCTCCTCCGCCCCAGCCCCTCGGAGGCAAGCTCACCTGGCGAGCCGGGCGCCTGCCTTTCCTGCCCCGGGTCCGGCCCCCGTCCCGGGATAGCCTGGCCTTCCCGCCCGGCCGTGCGCTCTCCGGAGCCCGCATCATTCAGAAGCCAGTCCCAATGCTGCCCCAGGGAAGAGCCCCCTCAGCCTCTGTCCGGGAGGAGAAGGAGGCGGGAACTGGGGTCCACCAGAACCCCAGCCGAATCCCGGCCAGGCCCGCCAGCTCGGCGCCGCTGCAGCGGCCCAGGGCAAAGGTCGGCGAGGGGACTCGGGGAAGAAGCAGTCTCCAGGGACCGGCCAGCTCTGGGGCCAGAGAGACCCGCGACGGCAGGAGAGGTTGGTCCCCGAGCCGGCCTGGGGTTAGGGATCGGCACCTGAGCTGTGAATCTGTGCTGTTTTGCACTGCTGGCGGGAATGAAACTACCAGAAGGGAACTAACACTCTGGAAGCCAGAGGAAAGGGGCAGAAGCCAGCAGCCCCACAACATTGGTAATAACTGAGGTTTATGTTGTGCCTTCCACCAAGCCCAAAGCAGTTGGCCCCTGTTAGATGCGTCACCGAAAGCGTGTGCATCCATCCCATTGGAATGGCCGAGGAGCTGATTTCTAGGCAGAGAACAATGTGATAGCCTAAATATTGTATAATGAGGTCACTAGTGGCATTAGCTGTCCAGGAGCCCTCCCTTCTCCCTACACCAACGCGTTCAGAGTGAGAACCGCACTTCATAGGGTCTGCTGTGTATTATCGGTATTCCTGCTTCGTCCCCCAGTGCTACCCCCAGAGCCTAGGACAATTCTAGGTGCCTAATAATTGTTGAAAGTCGCGAAGATTATTGTTTGAAAATAATTGGTGTAAGTCGTATAACTGCTAAATTGTAAGATGGGTAAACACATAAAAATTGTAGGATCATATTGGAAAATGCATTAAATCGTTAGTACATTGATGCCCATGATGAAGGATAAAGAATGTTGGCTGTAATTATTTCATGGAAGAAATTGCTATTAATCATATATGCATAGGTGGTAGGATGAGTATTGTATGATATATCAGAGACAGAAGTTAGCATTACCCTACAAGAATAATCGGGGATCAGGAAGGAATATATAACAGGCAAATGTGTGTACATGTGTGGTAAGACATTCCAAAGTGTCTTCCCCAAAGAGAACATTTTAGCATTTTGCTTCCTTGATTTTCATTACAAATAAGTATTATCAATTCAGTGAGTAGGCATAAATAGGAACTATTCTGAGATGACTTATTCATTTTGTATACTAGTATAGGGAGGAGGAATAACAGGCATCAAGGATGCTCATTTTATCCAAACGAAACAGATAGAAGGCCATGTCCTGCCACATTAAGCCCACTAGTGGCAGAGTGAGGAGTGGGTGCATCGGTCGGAGAGACTGACCCAGGACAGAGCCAGGAGAGCTCAGAGTCTCCTGAGGGTTTTAGCTCTTTGTCTCAGGTCTGGAAACTGCTCTTGGGGGCACTGTGCTCATCCGCATGAGATAATTTATCTCTTCTATTCGGCAAGTGAGAAAATGTAATTTTCTCTATGTGATGAGCATGAGTGAGTGGTTCATGCATAGTGAATGGCCATCCTCCAAATTACAGGATAAGACACTGTGAAGTGTGCATTTTCACAAGCGTCCATTACCACACAACGCCAGGGAATGCACAGACCCCGGACATCCATCTGGGTGCTCTCCATCCTGTTTATGTCACATGGTGTCATTCTCCTGTGGATTCTGTTATTAGGAAATGAGTTATTCCTTATTTTTAACCCTTGGACAGGACTCCTCTAAAGAAACAGCAGCTCAGGTAGGTGTCAATCAGCAGGAAATAATGCCCCGAACTGAGGAGTTGGGAAGTTTGACAGGTCATTCTGTTTTAGGATTTCTTTTTTTCTTGGGAGAAATAATGCACTAGTATTTCCCCACTGCCTATGACTGGACACCGGCAGCTGTACCAACATCTGCAGTGGCCCTGGATGATGCAGGGGCCAAGGTTGCTGCATTGAACAGGAAAGTGTCCTCCCTGCCTTGCTTAGGCTTAAGGCTTAAATACTCTTATTAGACATAATGTATGAGAGTATCCTACTGGCTGAATTCATGACACTCATTTTTTTTTTAATTTCAAATTAATATGAGGGTACATATGTTTAGGTAACATGGTTTTCACTTTTAAGATAAAGTTCAAGTTGTAGCTGAGCCCTTCACGCAGGGGACATGCTGAACCCCCTCACACTGTGCACATTAGGGTGTGATCCCGCCAATCACCCTCCTTTCTCTTCCCTCTTCTCCTCTTCCCCTTGCTAGACTATATTTGTGTTTTATCGTTTGTGTGGTCATGTACTTGTTTATATATTGGTTTCATATTAGTATTGAGTACATTGGATTTTTTCTGTTCTTGAAATACTCTACTAAGAAAAATGTGTTTCAACTCCATCCAAGTAAACATAAAAATTCTCAGGTCGCCATCTTTTATTATGGCTGAATAGTGCTCCATGGTATACATATGTGATAGTTTGTTACTCCATTCGTGGGTTGATGGGCATTTGAATTGCTTCCATGACCTGGCAATTGTGAATTGAGCTGCAATAAACATTCTGCTGCAAGTGTTCCTGTGGTAAAATGATTTTCATTCTTCTGAGTAGATACCTAGTAATGGGATTATGGAATCAAATTGAAGATCGACTTTAAGTTATTTAAGAATTCTCCATGGCGCCTGTGGCTCAAAGGAGTAGGGCACTGGCTAGCCCCATATGCTGGAGGTAGTGGGTTCAAAACCAGCCCCGGCCAAAAACTGCAAAAAAAAAGAAAGACTTCTCCATGCTTCTTTCCATAAAGGTTATATTAGTTTACAATCCCACCCGCAGTGTAGAAGTGTTCCCTTCTCTCCACATCCACACCAGTATCTGCAGCTTTGGGACTTCGTGACGAGGGCTAATCTCACTGGAGTTAGGTGATATTTCAGTGGTTTTGATTTACATTTCTCTAATGATTAAAGATGATGAGCATTTTTTCAAGTGTTTGTTGGCCATTCACTGTCATCTTGAAGTCTCTTGCCCACTTATAAATTGGGCTATTTGGTCTTTTTTTGTTGATTAAGTTCTCTATAGATTCTAGTTATCAGCCCTTTGTCAGATTCATAACATGCAAATATCTTCTTCCATGGCTCGGCACCCATAGCTCAGTGATTACAGCGCCAGCCACATACAGGGCTGGTGGGTTCGAGTCTGGCCCGGGCCTGTTAAACAACAATGACAACTACTATAATAATAATAAAAAAAAATAGCCAACATTGTGGTAGGTGCTGATAGTCCCAGTTATTTGAGAGGCTGAGGCAAGAGAGTTGCTTAAACCCAATAGGTTGAGGTTGCTGTGAGCTGTGACGCCATGGCATTCTACCAACGGTGACACAGTGAAACTCTGTCTCAAAAAAACAAAATAAAACAAAACAACAAGAACAAAAAAAAAAATATCTTCTCACATTCTGAAGGCAGTCTGTTTACTTTGGTTGTGGTACCCTTAGATGTGCAAAAGCTTTTTAGATTGATCAAATCCCCTTTATTCATTTTTGTTGTTGCTACAATTGCCAGGCGTGTCTTCTTCATAAAATCTTTTCCCAGGCCAATAATGTCAAACATTTTCCCCATGCTTTTTTCTAGAATTTTTATTGTTTCAATGACATAATAGGCCTTATTTTTGACTGAGGCCCAGGGGTGGAGGGGAGGCGACTGAGATTATTTAACACTGCTTTTCCCTATTCCACTCTTTCTGCTTCCCGAAGATGGCATCAGGGCCAGTGACTTTGCATGTGGCCTCTCTTCCAGGGGTGAACGCTAGCCATGTATGAGGAATCTCCGGGATCATAACTTCTTCTTCTTCTTTTTTTTTTTTTGTAGAGACAGAGTCTCTCTTTATCGCCCTTGGTAGAGTGCCATGGCGTCACACAGCTCACAGCAACCTCCAACTCCTGGGCTTAGGCGATTCTCTTGCCTCAGCCTCCTGAGTAGCTGGGACTACAGGTGCCCACCACAATGCTCGGCTATTTTTTATTTTTTTGTTCATATTAGTATTGAGTACATTGGATTTTTTCTGTTCTTGAAATACTCTACTAAGAAAAATGTGTGTCAACTCCATCCAAGTAAACATAAAAATTCTCAGGTCGCCATCTTTTATTATGGCTGAATAGCTACTGGCGCCCTACCCACTGAGCCACAGGTGCCGCCCCTGGACCCTAACTTCTAAATGATGGAGACTCCTCAGCAGTCAGGTGCCCTTGTTCCTCTTTGGGTTGCTCCTTTGGGGGAGGTCTACGGTTAATCTTATCTATCTCATTTGTTCTCTTCTTCCCTCCCTCTTTCCATTTCTCAGTCTCTTTTCTTCTAGGGCCAGCCTTTCCATCTAGGAAGTTGAGACAGGTGTCGGACTATTCTCACAGCTTGAGACCTACAGCCTAGAAATTAGAAGTCACACTCTCTTCTTTCTTTAGGCTGCTCTGGAAATGTGTTTGCTCACTAGTGAGAGATGAGAATTTCAAGATCCTGGTGTAGACCTGGGGAAAGGAAGGAACCGGCTGTCTGGGTTGCTCGATTCTAGTTATAGATTAGTGATTCCAGACCTGCACTCATGAGGACCTCCTAGGAAATCTTTAAGTGCATTGAGAAAAAGAAGCAATAGGTGACTACATTGGCCACCTGCCAACATCTGTCCCTGTTCGCCTTCCCTCTTTGTCATTGTCCCTTTGTGCTGCTTTAACAAAATGCCCAAGTCTGAGTACTTTATAAAAACCCTGCAGTTTATTTCTTAACGGTTTTAGAGGCTGGAGTCCAAGACTGAGGCCCCGCAGGTTTGGTTGCTGGTAAAGACTGCTCTCTGCTCCCAAGTTAGGGCTCATGCCTGCAGCCTCTGGAGCAGAGGAATGCTGTGTTCTCACATTCAGAAGGCAGAAATTCTGTTTCTGTGGCAAGAGGGCCACACACAGTGTAAAGCCTCTTTTATAAAAGCCTAGATCTCATTCACCAGGGAGTGAGCCCTCATGGCCTAATCACCTTTTAAAGGTCTGGCATCTAAATACCATCACCTTGCCTATTAAGTTTTAACGTCTCAATTTTGGAGGGGACACGTGCAAACCACAGCCCTCCTCTTGCTGTCAATAAACCATCCCTGCTCTGTGGACAGTCACCCCCACTCGCGTCCATCTCATTCCCTTTCATTTATGTAAGGACACCGTTCTCTGAATGCTCCCCTGTCTTTTTGACCTGCAGTTTTCCCTCACTGCTGGGTGCTAAGCAGCAGCTTTCCAACATAGTGGAATTCTCCTATCTTTAAAAAACAAAACAAAAATACTCTATTGACTCCGTTCCCCTCCTCCTTCTGCTCCAACTCTCTTCTGCCCTTGTCCCCCCTTTACCTGGCAGAACAGAATGTACCTCCCCTTCCTGTGTCCATTTCCTCTTCCCCCATCCTCTAACCCAGTGATTTGCAACTGGTGTGCCGAGAGGATCTTCACTGTGCTGAGAATTTATTTTAAAGATCATTAAGTGAATTATTTTCAAAAAAAAGTTCAAAGCACAGTAAGTATATTCTTCTTTTTATTCTTTTTCATTTGTTTGTTTGTTTGTTTGTTTGAGACAGAGTCTCAAGTGCTTCACCCTGGATAGAGTGCTGTACCATCACAGCTCACAGCATTCTCCAATTCCTGAGCTCAAGTGAGTCTCCTGCCTCTGCCTCCCAAGTAGCTGGGACTACAGGCACCCACCACAATGCCATTTTTTGGTTGCAGCTGTCATTGTTGTTTGGCGGGCCCAGGCTGGATTCGAACCCACCAGCTCAGGGGTACATGGCTGGCGCCTTAGCAGCTTGAGCCACAAGCGCTGACCCATATTCTTGTGTGTGTGTTTTTTTTTTGATCAACATAATTTAAAAGTGTGCTGCGGAAGTTCAAGTGTGCCATAAGATAAAAAAAAAAGGTGGGAAAAGACTGCTCTAACCTCTTCCCATTATCCTTCTGTGGAAATTTCTCTGCCCAAGGTCATCTGAGATCTCCATGATTTTACATCTAATGATCAGTTCTCAGGATTCATCTTACTTGACTTATCTAGCATTTGACATAGTTCATCACTCCTTTCTTCCTGAAATACTTTTGTTCCTTGTGGCTTCCAAGACACTTCTGATTTTAATTCAACCTTACTGGCCATTTAGGGAACAATAAATGCTGGGTACTCGAACGATACAGCAAACAGCATACAAAATGGAAAAGTACTAAAGCCATTTCCATCAAATACAGGAACAGACAGAGATATTTGCTATCATCACTATTATTAACATTGCTTTGAGACTAAATAAAGCAGTAGGACATGAAAATCAAATAGTAGATGTGAATATTGAAAAGAAAGAGGGAAAACTATTTCTAGAGGTCATAATTGTGCAACTAAAAACTTTAAAACTCCAATTCTTTTATCTACTAGATATTTGAATTAAATATTCTACAAACTATTAGATTATTAATAAGAGAATGTATTAATGTGGCTACAAATAGTACAAAGAATAAATAAAACCGAAAACTGTTTTTTTGAAAAGAACAATAAAACACATAAACTATTCAGAAGCCTGATGAAGGAAAAGAGAAAGAAAAACTAAGCAATATTATCAATTTTTAAAAGCAGGTATAAGCCTTGATTCAGAAGATATTCTAAAAATTATCAAAGTAAATTGAATGCAATTTCCTAGTAAGATATTTAAGGTAGTTGTTTTTATTTTTTATCAAACATGGTCCCTGCTTTTGCAGAGCTCACAGGCTCACAGGTAATAAATACATCTTATACAAGTGATTGATTTTCCTTATGTAAAGGGTCTAACTGGGAGGCCCAATTTCATGGGAGGGGAGGGGCAGGAAAATCTTCACAAGAGAGGAAAAATTAAGTTGGTTTGGCACAGAGGAAGATTGGCTCAAGCAGAGGCAACAGTGTGAGGGAACACCCAGAAACAGGCAGGGGTGTCTGAGAGTGTCCCATAGGGTAGAGGGCAGGACACGTGGTGGGGAGAGCAGAGGAGGGAGGGGCAGGGCACAAATTGTGCAAAGCCTTATAGTCCATGGCAAAGATTTTAACCTCTGTCCTAAGCATCATGCATTTTGAGCAGGGAAAAATTGGGTCTCTGCTGCATGAACTATTTCCTCTGTAAGATCTGCAAAGGTTATAACCACGCAGCAAGGTGCATTGTCCAGGATCCCTCGTCACTTGCTCATTCAGTGATATTGGTCACTTATTCCCTGTAACCCCCCAAGTGCTTGATATCTTCTAGGTTTCAGTAGGAATTCTGCCATGCCTTGGAGATAAGTTGACCCTTTTGACTGCCAGCTAGTGGTTTGGGGCATATCTTGACTCACATCTCATTCCCACAGGCTGGGTAGATGTCTCAGCCTAATTTCCCAGAAGTTTCTTGACTGGCTTGGGTCATCCCAGCATTCTCTTCTTTCATTTCAACCTGTGATAGATAAGACCTTGCCAAAATTCTAACTACATGTTCCCTATCCAGAGTCCTTACCTCACCCAGTCCCGTGTTTTTCTGACTACAGATCATAACCCATTATGGGCTGTGAAACCAGTTACCCAGATCATGCCAGCATTCTTGAAACAATGAAAAAAGAATAGGAGAGAAAATAGCAGAGCTCATCGTAAGTGGTAAGAATGTCACTTTATGACATTTTAATTTCAGATAAATATGCTCGGGTGTGGATGTGTGTGTGAGCATATACGCAACATAGGTTACTCCATCAGATGGATTTCTTAATTATGAGTCATGCTCAAAAAAAGTTTGAGATTCACTACCCTACTTCCTCCCCTTCTCTGCTCTGTGTAGAAACCTGAGCTTACTGAGATCTGAGTCCGCTGCCTCACCTCATTTCATTTCTCCAAGTTGTTTTTATTCATCTCCTGACCTGTTAAAATATCCTATACCTCTCATACAAACAACTGTTATTAGAATATGTTTGGGTTTTTTTTCCCCTTAATCATGATATTTGAGTTTTTCCTAATCACACACAGGGGTTCATGCTTATAAACGTGCCCTGTGGTTTGACGAATTACCTGTACCTACAAGGACACAAAACTCATTGCCTGTGTCTTGTTGGTACCTAATTGAGCTAACCAGCCTCAGAGTGGTTCATCAACTTCGTCCTTCTATTCTAAATGAAGTACACATTATTGTTCTGAATTCCTAAACAAACGTGATGGTCCCTGGCCTCCAAGAGCCAAAAAGACAAACGATCTAATATTTGTCTCAACCAATCAATTATGAGTGTTTATTATGTGCTTAAAACAGTGTTCTGTGCATACACCCCGATGGTTACAACCCACTGGACAAAGACTGTCAGTTGTAACTTTTAAAACTTGGTCTGTTTGTTCTCCCCTCCTAACCCCCAAGGCAGCAGGTTCATGGGCTCCGCTTTTCTGAACATGGGTGTGGATTTGACAGATAAAGAAAGCAGTCTCTTGTCATCTCCATCAACACTCAGTAAATGTGGAGTTAGGTCACTATCACCAACCCCCTGTCACATTCTTCTGATACCAAGTGAGAAATACAGTGCTCTAATCGCAAATGAGCATCACATAGTTTGATTGTTGTTGTTTATATCAACTACAAAACCTCAAGGAATACTTAAGAATTTGTTTCTAAGCACTAAGATAGTTTTTGCTTCAAAAATTGAAAAGAAAAATTGTTTCTGGTCCCTGGTGTCAGAGCTCACAGCAATCTCAAACTCCTGGGCTCAAGAGCTGGGACTACAGTCCCGGAGGAGCTGGGACTACAGACACCCACCACAATGTCTGGCTAATTTTTCTATTTTTAGTAGAGATGAAGTCTTACTCTTGCTCAGGCTGGTGCCGAACTCCTGAAATCAAGTGATCCTGCTGCCTCGGCCTTCCAGACTGCTAGGATTACATGCGTGAGCCACAGTGCTCAGTTCTATAAAGTACTCTTCTCATTTTTGTTCTATCTGTCTCAGTGTAGAATTATCCTCAGTATTTTATTAAATAAGGACAGCTGCTGTCCAATTCTGGCAAAGATAAAGAAAGTCTCTGGCTAATATTGGCAGATGTGGCTGATAATAATAGACTTCTACTTAGCTGTTACAGAGTTGCTTTCCCTCCCTCCAAAGGAACGTAGCTGACAAGAAAAACAATGTTCCAATTAAAATGTGCACACAGTCTGTGATAGATTAAGTTGGTGCCAACACCACTTAGGAAATTCAATTCAGGAGGATCAAAGCTTTGATTATGCTTTCTTGAGTCATCAAGAGGAAGACAGGCCAAAAACATCCATGCAATGACAGCATGATAAAAGGGCAGAGGATGGAGTCTGGTGTGCAGCATTCTGCCGCTAACTAGTCCTGGAACACTGGGGAAAGCACTCCCACTCTCTGGGGTTGTGGTATCTGTAAAATGGGAGTGCTCACCCGGGTCTGATACACCAAGAGATACCGCTTGTGCATCACTCCAGATCCTGGGCCTCTCCTTTTGGGGGCTGACCACTTTGAGGACTGTCCTCACTTAAGTACCCCTCCCCCCCACAACACCTGATCTCTTATTCATGCTATGCCCCTCTAACTGCCTGCCCTGGAGCTCACCTGTTGGCTTTGAAATGTAAGATGTTACAAGATCCAGTGGGCACCCCTGCACATTATGGAAGGGTGAAGTTTTGACTGATGGGTTTCGGAGCTGGCAGACAAATTTTTCTAATCTCCCCAGGGACAGATCGTCTTGAGATGCAATGCTCATGTGACCACTCAGAAGAGGCTCTGGCAAGATTAGGCAGTCAGTTGAGCTTGATGCCACGTGGCAGCTGCCTCCTTAATGTACTTACATCTTCTTTCTCGCCTTCCCTGCCCTGGTCTCTTTTCCCCTCACTCCTGCTCTCCTGGCATTGACTATACTTCCTACTGAAGTAGCAACAGATGAGCTTTTATCTTTGGATCTTCTTTAGGGTAAGAAGAAGGGTGTCCAGGGTAAGACACTAAGGTAAACTCTGTTCCTCAATGTCCTAAAGATTGCCAGTGATGCTCAGCCTCCAAGCCCTCCCACCCCAAAACGAGGATTACAAGGCAGAAATCAAATCATCTGCTTTATATGCCTTTCCATGTAAGGTTCATGAAAAAAAGTTATTATGTTAAAATATAGTTAAAACCTCCTGGAGTAGGTAATATTGGGGCAGGTTTGGAGAAAGCCAGCAGAGGAGAGAACGTGGGTTTCTGGTGCCTGAGGCAACTCCAAAGAAATACAAGAAGCCTAGATGGACCCTGGGCTGGAGATACAGGTTGTGAACGTGGTCACAGTGTAGGTAGGAAGGGAATCTATGTTTGTGTTTGATGCTCCCCTGAAGCAAGCCAAAGGGACAGAGAGCCAAGGAGTGAATCTAAAGCCTACAGCAACCTTCCTCAATGCCCATGCAAACGCTGTTAGCCCCCCTTTTCCTAACAAAACCACACATATTTGTTCTAATTGAGGTCCCTTGCTCTCAGAAGTGCCTTCCCAGACCTCCAGAGGATGAATCATGATTGACTTCAAGCCTGATATGTGACCTGGTTCTGGCTGATGAAACAAAGCAGGAGGCCTGCTAAAAAGAACCCCCTTCCTCAATGTAAAACTATGAAGAGTGAAAGGTTATGCAGTTCTTTCTTTCTGGAATAAGGGTTTGATGCCTAGTGGCCCAGCAGCCACGTTGTGATCTTGAGGTAACAACACGAAGGGAAGGCAAGAGAATCTCAAAGATGCTGGATCTAGCATCAGTGAGCTTCTAAACCAATTTTGAGAGCTGTGTGTTGTCTTCTTGTGTGTAAAAAAAAAAAATCCTTATTCACTTCAGCCATTGTTAGTAAGGTTTTCGATTACTAGTAGCCAAAAATAATTCCTGACCTTAGGAAGATGTGGTAGAGAACCAGGAGGAAAAATAAGAAAGGCAAAGATTCAGTAGTTAAATAAATAGAGATTTGAGGAAGAGGGAGTCACTGTCAGTACAGATGTTACAGTGCAGAGTAAAGTGTGATGACACTGAGAAACCCACCAGATTTTTCAAGTAAGAGGACACTAGTGACTTCAGTGACAGCTATTGCAGAGAGTCTAAGGGGGGAAATCCAGATTTAAGTGGGCTTAAGAGAGAAAAGAGAGGCAACATCAAATATATACAGTTCTTTCAAGAGGATTTGACCTAGTATGTATCTCACACAGTCAAATATGTTAAAATGTCACTGAGCTTTGGTCTAGATTTTTCACTTCCAGGGATCTATCCAAAGGGAATAATTAGAGATATTGACAAAGACTTAGGTATAAAGATGATATTTGCAGCTTTATTTAGAATAGAGGAATGTTGGCAATGACGTGAATATCAAGCAATGGGGAAATTGTTAAATAAATTACGGTATGTGTTCATGATGGAATCTTGTTCCAGCCAATATGTGTGATATTTTCAAATAGTTTTTAATAATATGGAGTAATATTTACAATGAATCAACTAAAAAGAAGCAGACCACAAAAATCTGATTATAAATTTGTTATGTATGATATATATTATTGATGTGGAAAGAGAAAGGCAGGAAAGAAATGCAGGTGGCAATGCACACCAAGTTTATAGTCACCCTGTATATAAAAATATCAAAAGTTGTAGAAGAACCTTTTAAATTCTGTATTTTCCTGTGTTTCAAAATTAGCATTTATTATTTTTAGTTTAGTTTAGTTTTTTTTTTTTTTGTGGAGACAGAGTCTCACTTGATCGCCCTTGGTAGAGTGCCGTGGCATCACACTGCTCACAGCAACCTCCAACTCCTGGGCCTAGGCGATTCTCTTGCCTCAGCCTCCCGAGTAGCTGGGACTACAGGCGCCCGCCACAATGCCTGGCTATTTTTCTGTTTTGCAGTTCGGAAGGAGGCTGGGTTTGAACCCGCCACCTTCGGCACATGGGACCAACGCCCTACTCGCTGAGCCACAGGCGCCACCCAGCATTTATTATTTTTGTAATCAGGAAAATTCATTTCTAAAACAACCAGGCAGTTTGCTCTGAGGTGGCTACGGGGCTGGCATAGGAAGAACAGATACCTGAAAAACTAGCAGATGTTTTAAATTTCCAAAAAATGAAGCCTTTCCAACAACACATCATGTTTTCCTCTGAGATCAGGCTGCCAAATCTTGGAAGCAAATTGATGTTTAGTCACAAGTATATTGTTCTCTTTTCTTCATCTGCTTTGTTTATTCCCTTTCTTGGGCACCAGTTTCACCTTCTGCAAAGATAAGAAGAGGAATGTTGAATAATTCAGCCCAGTGGGAAGTGTTGGGGCCTTCCCTTGCAGCCCAAACTCCTTTCACCAAGAGACTTAGGTAAAAGACAGCAAATACCTCTCCTGGCAAGATTCAGGTCAGAGACTTTCATGTGGCCTGTAACCAGTTAATCCCCTCCTACTCAGAGCACAGTGCCTGACATCAGATAGGGAAGAGGAGAGGCGAGAACCTCTGATTCCCGGCACCCAGAAAAAGGCTCTTATTATATTTGTGGCAGCATCTGTGGCCATAGAGGGGGCTGGTCTCTCCAGAGCAGATGGGCAGGCCACAGCACTGCAGAGGAAGCCTTGGAGAGGCTGCTCCATCAACGCACATGCAGCCCAAGTTCCCTGCCCACTTTCCATCCCGCCCCTTCCATCCACGCTCACAGGCCTCCACTTAGGTTACATGGGTCCTTCGGTCTGTCAAGGCTCATGGCCATTGATACAATAGTTATTTACTTTTGGACAGATTTCATTCTAGAACATTCTCTGGCTTGCCATAAGAACAAGTGAGGAACACAGTTAGACTGTCAGACTTCTATGTTTAAATCTAAATTCTTCCTCACGTACACATGGGTCATGTCATGATATCCCATACAGAAGAAAGAGTCAGTGTGGAAGAGAGGCCAGTGCCCGAGCCTGGACATTTTCTCACATCCTCCATGACAAAACCTTCTGTATGACCCTTATAGGGTGATGATGAGAGTCAAATGAGATAGTTAATATGTAAACACTAGGCGAACCATGAGAAGCTGTAGTATCCCCTGGGAAGCCGAAGTCTAAAATGGATACTCTATCTTACTTTTCTTTTCTTTTTTTTTTTTTTATTTCTGATTAATATGAGGGGACATACAATTAGGTTGCATAGTTTGCATTTGTAAGGTAAAGCCTAAGTTGTCCTTCACCTGGAGAGCCCTATACCTGCACATTGTTCCTGCTGAGTAGGAACCTGTTGGCCCTCCTCTCCCCTTCTTGGATTTAATTGAGTTTTTCTCTCATGTGAGCACACATTTGTGTTAATCTATGAATTGCAGATTAGTATTGAGTAAATGTGATGCTTGTTTTTCCATTCTTGTTATAGTTTACTTAGGAGAGTGTTCTCCAAATCTATCCACATTGTAATCCACATGCATTGTATGTAACAAAGCATACAAAATCTCCATTGTTTTATGGCCCATAGTTCCATGGTGTCCATACACCACAGTTTATCAATCCATTCATGAGTTGAAGGGCTCTTGGGATGGTGTCTCACTTTTCTATACTCCCCAGGCCATTGAAGAAATCATCAAGCTAAGAATTAATCCTAGAAGCTGGGTTTTGCTTTCAGCTTATTCTGAGCCAATGGCTTGCTCCAAGATTAGCATTAAGAACAGAAATCCCGGGGGGAGGAGCCAAGATGGCGGTCTGTAGCCAGCTTTCTGCAGACGCTCCTGTCCAGAAGGAGAGTTAAAGGACAGAAATTTAGCAAGAAAGCCAACGGTTTGGAGCTGAGTCAAGAGACAAGGTCGAGGAACGCACAT
>CAUYON010057218.1:0-13288 GCA_963573935.1 Arctocebus calabarensis
CAATCTTGCATTGCTTTGGGGAAACTGGATGTAGAGCATTCCTTAGGTACAAATCAGAAAGTTAGAAGGTTATTATTCATATATCTCCTATGCCTAGGTCAATTTCTTGTGAATTTCCTAGGCCTCAATTCCATGAAAGGAGGGTATCCATTCCTTGATACATTCATTCACCTTGCCCCTGGTGGAAGGGACTGTGTTCATTTGTTTCCTGGCCAAGGAACCCATACACCTATATATACCCTGAGACTAAAGGTCTAAAGGAGGAGATGGGGAAAGAGTGGGAGAGAAACAGAGAGAGCTTCTCTCTCCCCACTAGAATTTTCTCCCTCTAACAGATACCTTAATGTTTTCTGTATTCTTTTCTTTCTTTTCTGTGAATAAATTCTGTCTTACAAAAAAAAAAAAAAAAGAAAAAGAAAAGCATGCAGGTATTGTTGAGGGCCATTTATTGAGTCCATAAAATGTCCCTGTTAACTAAATGAAGAGTATTTCTTCATTTCTTATTTCATTATTAAAACATGAATTATTGTGACTTTTAAAAAACACTAACAGTTTTATTTGTTGTACATCACTAATTGTTAACCAACATATTTATTACTAAAATTATATTGTTCCATATACACCTCTTTGAACAACTGTTCAGGCAATAATTGTTTCATGCTACAGGGTCCTAGTTGGAAAAACTAGGAAATTATCCAGCAAAGCCTGCTTCCCTCATTACTGTAGGGACAGAGACACAGGGGGAAAGACATAAACTGTTACAAACAACTGTGAATGCAAAAAGTTAAGCAACTCTGTAAAGGGCAGGATTCTTCTGATGACAAATGGCAAAAGATGACATTAGTCATAGGTGACGAAGGAAAAGAGTGCAGTAGTATATCTCAGCCTGGATTCAGAGGATCACAGGCATCAGAATTCCTGAGGTGCTTACTCCAAAATGTTATGTGCAGGGCAGTAGAACTCAGACTCTGCATTTTTGTAAAGTCTCCAGAAATTTCTCATATGAACTAAACTGAAAGAACTACCAGAGTAAAGAGTATCATCCCTTTTGCCCTGAAATTTCTTATATGAACTAAACTGAAAGAACTACCAGAGTAAAGAGTATCATCCCCTTTAGAGTGCCATGGCATCACACAACTCACAGCAACCTCCAACTCCTGGGTTCCAGCGATTCTCCTGCCTCCACCTCCCAAGTAGCTGGGACTACAGGCACCCACCATAACGCCCGGCTATTTTTTGGTTGCAGCCGTCATTGTTGTTTGGCGGGCCTGGGCTGGATTCAAACCCGCCAGCTCAGGTGTACGTGGCTGGCACCTTAGCCGCTTGAGCCACAGGTGCCAAGCCTCAAACAGTATTTTTAAATGACTATTATAAAATTCTACCCCTGCTTTATTGTCTATACATTAAAAATGTTATATTAGGTATTCAATTAAAAAGGAATGGAATCCTACAAAAAGATGCTAGAGAACTTTCAGGAAAAAACATATGTTGACAACCCCATAAAATACTGACAAAATGGTTATTTTCTGGATTTGAAAACTCAACATCCGGGTCAGCACTTGTAGCCCAGTGGTTACGGCGCCAGCCACATACACTGAGGGTGGTGGGTTCGGCCCAGGTAAACAAGTGCAACTGAAAAAAAATAGCCAGGCGTTGCGCGGGTGCCTGTAGTCCCAGCTACTTGGGAGGCTGAAGCAAGAGAATCGCTTAAGCCCAGGAGTTGGAGGTTGCTGTGAGCTGTGACATCACAGCCCTCTACCCAGGGAGACATAGTGAGACTTTGTCTCAAAAAAAAAAACGAAAGAAAGAAAGAAATAAAGAAAACTCAACATCCATATCCCAAAAAAATCCACCTGATGCTACCCTATGTTATTTCTCATCAATGGCTGACTCTCACCTGGAGGAGATGACAAGAACTGCTGACTGTGAATAATTTGATTTCTGCAGGGAGTCTTAGTAGATCGAGACACTTACCATAGCGTTGAGGAGAATGTTTTTCTCCTCTGACAAACTGAAACCAATTAAGTCAAATGCATCACATTGATTGAATTACACCAGGAAGAGTTAAAATCAGACTAATATCCAAAAGACTCTCAGGACTAATCAAGAGTAAGTAGCATCCTTTAGGGGCCAATAAAATTAATGACATTTCAGTAATGAGACGCTTATGAGCCATAAAAGAAAGAAGTGGCAGAGGGTTGCAGAAATTAAGTCTACTTTAATCCTCAAAAACTAAAGAAAACGTTTAAAAGAAAGCCTCTACAATTTCTTCAAAAGAGGGAAAATGAACTTTTCCAATATTCTTTTTGGCATTTATCGAATGGCCTTCCTTCCTACACATCCCAAGAGACTGGCGTCAAATACACCTGGGTTACAGTCCTGACTGAAATATAACCTAGGTGGCCTCAAGCAGGTAATTCATGGGGTTGAGCTTCCTCTTCTATACAATGGGGCTACTAACATGCGCGGAGGCAAGTCTACCCAACAGGACATGTAAAGCTCCTGGACCAGGATTTGGGAAGAATAGCACTTTATTAAAAAAATCAGACTTTACACTATGATTTCCTCCTTATTTTCTCATTTACAAACATTTTCTCCTACTAAATTGTTGTCCCAATAAATAAATTTTAAAGAGTCAAACAGAATAATATGTGCACTGTTTTGTAAAAAGTAAAGCATTACTCAAACATAAGCTGTTATTAACTTAGAAATGGAAGACTAAACATAATTAAAAGAGTAATAACACCCAGGATAGGTAAGTAAATAATAAAAGGGCATTTGGTTTCTATAAATGAATTGAAGTCTCCTTCATTCCTTCAATATTTATTTAACAAAAGGCTAGAGCTAAGCATTTGTCTTCAATGACCTACAAGGGATATAAGACATGAGCAAATACAAGAAAGAAAAGTCTAAGCACTAGAATTAAGGTAAAGATAACCAGATATTTCACAGTAGAACAAGACAACTTCCAGCTGGGACTGAAGAAATAAATCTTCACAGAACAGGAAGCAGTTGGCCTTGACTTGTAGCATGGATAACGAACATACTCCAAGCAACAGCACAGGGAAAAGCAGGAAGATGAAACAGCACAGGTGCAAGGTGCAAAAGACTTGGTTTGGCTGCAGTGCAAGGACATGGACAGTGCTGCTACAAGAGACAGGATGACAGGCTACAGTGAAGCTGGGCAGGGATCAAGCACATGTCTCAGGAAGGTGAGATATACTGGCAGCTGGTGTTCCTGACTTCTAATCCTTTCATAAAGGAGCTTCAGAGTTTTGTATTCACAGAATAATCTGACATTAGAAGAGGAAGACTAGAGCTGAGAAGTAGATATCAACCACCAAGATGATTAGATGGTTAAAAGTGAAGGCTTCAACAGAAATGAGTGAGTAACAATGCACAAAGCAAAGTAACTAATCAAGGGGGCAGGGGCCTCAGCACCTGTGGCTCAAATGGCTAAGGCGCCAGACATATATATCTGAGCTGGTGGGTTCGAATCTAGCCCAGGCCCGCCAAAGAACAATGATGGCTGCAATCAAAAAATAGCTGGGCGTTGTGGCGGGCACCTCTGGTCCCAGCTACTTGGGAGGCTGAGGCAACAGAATCACTTAAGCCTAAGAGCCGGAGGTTGCTGTGATCAGTGATGCCACATCACTTTACTCAGGGCAACATCTTGAGGCTCTGTCTCAAAAAGGGTGGGGGGGGAAATAATGGATTCATACAGGGCCAAAGTTGTTTGGGTTCTCTCACACATAACTGTACTTGGTGAACTCAAGCTTATATAACTGCTGCTTAGCACCTTGCCATTATTATTCCCCCTGGGCATAAAGATTATGGATTTATAACCCCCTGGATTGCAGATTATGGGCTTTCTATGTAGCTCTGCTCTCCAGGTGCTAGGAGCTGGAAAAGGGTGGACCTCCTGTGTAACTTAGCTCGCCAGCTGCAGGAGCTAAATAAAGACATGTCACACCTGCCCTCCAGTTCCTGATTTATGCTCTAGTCCAGGGGTCCTCAAACTTTTTAAACAGGGGGCCAGTTCACTGTCCCTCAGACTGAGGGACAAAGTACAGTTTAAAAAAAAAAAACTATGAACAAATTTCTATGCACACTGCACATATCTTATTTTGAAGTAAAAAAACAAAATGAGGCTGAAAGGAATAGGGCACCAGTCCCATATCACAGAGGTGGTGGATGCAAACCCAGCCCCGGCCAAAAACTGCAAAAAAAAAAAAAAAAAAAGGGAACAAATACCAATACAATATTTAAAATGAGAGCAGCACCTGTGGCTCAAAGGAGTACGCGCTGGCCCCATATGCCACAGGTGTCAGGTTCAAACCCAGCCCTGACCAAAAACTGCAAAAAAAAAAAAAAAAAAAAAATTATACACACACACACATATTTAAAATGAAAAATAAGGCACCCCCATATGCAAATAAAAAAGACCTCTTAACTTCAGAAAAAAAGCGCCCCCCCAACCGCAAAAAAAGGCCCTACTAACTGCAAAATTAAAAAAAAAAAAATAGACCTCCTAACTTCAAACAAAAAAAATAAATCCTAACTTGTTCTTACCTTGGTCCTCAGGTAGCAGCAGGCTCTGCACAGGCAAGCTCGTGACTCTTCTAATCACAAGTCTCAGTCTCACCTTCTCAGTCTGAGACTGAGAGGGGGAGTCAGAGAGCGCAGTGCACATTCCACACATGCGCACTTCGGCCTGGGACTAGTTGGCTGCTAAGCAGGACAGGCACCGGGGGCAAAAACACCTAGTGGGCTGGATAAATGTCCTCGGCACAGGCCGCAGTTTGAGGACCCCTGCTCTAGTCTGTCTGAATTAGAACACTTGCATTACAACTCATTAACAAGAAAATAAAATAACCCAATTTTTATCTGACAAAGAGGTGGTACTATAATAACAAAAAAAGGACACAGGTTAAGGGAGCTAATAAAGTATATTCCCAATGCTAAACTAACTTTTGATATGATAAGAGAACAACTGTCTACAATCTTGAAACCAAGGAAAGTAGGACACATGTTCATAGATCCAAGTGATAAGGGGAAGCAAAGAGTCTAACCACAGAAGGCAGCATCTACTACACCTCAGCTCTGTCCTGGCACAGAAGATACATGATAGGACAGCTTTGCTAATGAGGTATCTAATAGAGAAAAATAAACTATCAAACAGGAAAAAAAAAAGAAGAAGAAGAATAATCAACTCAGCACATAATTGTCCTTTTGAAGAGAAAAATTCCAACACACCACTTGCCCTTATTTCATTAACCACCTGTGACTTTATAAGAATTTATTTTTTTATAAATTTGAAAAGAACTAAACAGATAGGTGGAGCCATCCTCATAAAGAAGAAAACAGGAAAAACAGACATAGCCATTTCATTGCTGCCTTCTTGTGGGCAGCTGGCAACAATCACTTCTTTATTCATTCTCCTTACCTCCATAAAAACTGAAAAGCCTCACTACCACTGCCAGAACTACATCTTTCTTTCAACTGTCAACTCTTTTCCCCCAACTTTCTCTAGGGGGAAAGCAAAATAAACATTTTACTCATTTCTATCCTTATCTCTGTGTAAAAATTCTTTCTCAGCCACATTATGAGTCCTCACCCTAACAATACTAGTATTCATCCCTTTCCCAGTATTCTAGTATAGGAAAGGCAAGTGACCACAGAGAGAAGTCAGAGAACACGGCTAAGGACAGAGGCATATGGCTCTGTAACATTGGGAAGCCTGGTAAAGAGGTGTGAAATAACTGCCAGAAAAATGGAAGAAAATTAGGTGAACAAAGTGTTCTGAGAACAAGACTGTGCTGCAAGAATGGAGAGGCTGGGGAGTTAAATAAAATGAAATTGAGGACTGACTGCTAGCCTTTACCCAGACATGACCTGGATAAAAGCTGTTTGTTAGCCCAACTGGAGTGTGCTAAAGAAAGAGTATGTGAGTAGGAAATAGAGACAATAAATATTTGAACCCTTATTCATTGTCCTTATTTCATTAACCCCTGTGACTTCTATAAGAATTATTTTTTTTTATAGCATTTGAAAAGAACTAAACAAATAGGTGGAGAATGAACCCTTTCCAATGAACCCTTTCCAAAAGTGTAAAGGTAGGGAAGCAAAACTAAAAATGTTCTTAAATCAGGAAGAGTGGTACCATGATACCAAAAGCTGAAATTAAATGAGAAGAAAGGCTAAGGTATTGGTTTTGGTAACATATAGGTCAAGGATTACAACAACGTCAGAGGAGTAGCCAAAACAAAATAATGATCAGAGTACCTTGAGATGAATGGGAAGTTAGAAAGAACAGGGAACAGGGAGACATACTGTGAAAAGTCTTAGAACCTAATCTTCTTACAAGACTAACAGAGGGGGATTCAAGAGACATTTTCACTTATTTGGAGGATTGATATGTAGATGAAAGAAAGAAGTAGTATATTCTGATATCTACCAAGAGATATCTACCTCCATGTAGAGAATGCATGTTCCCCTAAAAGGAAAAGAGGTTTGATTTGGGAAAAAAGTCCCATATATCTCATAGTCCACTTAATGTCACTTATTATCAGTTCCATTATCACCATAGGTTAAAATGGTCAGTAGCATTATTAAGCATAGAACCAAAGAGTTAATATTCATTAAAATGATGAAAAATCTACACTAGCCTCACTAAAAGTTTACAGTCACCCAATATATTTTCCATCAATCTAATGAATAAGATAAATGAATATATACATATTTAATTGCATCTATCAACAGCATTGATGTTTATGAATAAGAAAAGAAGTAATATCAAAGGGCAGCAATGAAATCCAAGAGCTGCTAGATTATCTACATAAGATTTCTACTGCTAAATTAAGATTTTCTTTTAATAATCTGTAAACTACTGAAAATATCCCAATGGCTTAGAATTCTGAACATACCTTTCCATAGTAGTAGTATCACAGCTAGTCCATACCTGGGATAAACAATTTCAATTTGTTTTTGCTAGGATATGTCCTTACTAGTGGGCTTTAGTCATGATAGAGTCAAGAATGAGGTACGGAGAGGTTCACTTGAGCCTATGAGCTTGAGGTTTCTGTGAGCTATGACACCATACCATTCTAGCAAGGGTGCCAAAGTGTCACTGTCTCAAAAAAAAAAAAAAAAAAAAAAAGGTTGAAATGAGGGTCTGAAGTTAGGACTAGAAAAAGTTTGATAATTCTCACTGAAAAGGAAATAATCTCCTTTATAACTACTGCTATAAGAAAGTCATCATATATATGGTGGCCATAAAGTTCATGTGCTATTTTAAATTGTACACAAACTTTATGCCCACCTTGTAGTTTGGATCATGCAAAAAACTGAACGTGGTTACAAAATCTTATCAGAGCAAAACACAAAAACAAGCTTTCACGGAGTAATATTCCAACTTTCACCTAATTTGTCCCTCTCATTCATTTTCATTTTTTCCCTAGCAATTATCTCTTTACAACTGTTTCTCTATTTGTGTTCAGATATAACTCCTTTATACATGTATTAGCTCAGTTAATTCTCATATTAAAAATTTTACAAATATTCTCAGATTAAAAATGAGAAAACTGAAGCTCAAACACAGGGTGACCTATCCAAGGTCACACAGAGCCTGAGATCTACCAACTCTTGACGAGGCCAATGTCAATTCCCCAACCACCATCACACCTGCCTCTCAGAGGTAAAGCCTACAGCCTCAGGAAATGTTTTTTACATGAGTCCATTGACCACTTAGCAACCCAGTGGAAAATCTGCTCGCTAAGAGGCAACACTAGGACCTGAAAAAACACCATCTATAAGGGCTTGACTCTCACTGTCACCACTGTTATATAATACTTCCTTAACTGAGTTCACCAGGTCACTAGCAAGAGCACAATGAAGACATGAAGGATGACTCTAACTGCCATCCTTTACAGTTCACAGTGGCTATTCTCCGAAGCTGAGCTCCAATATAGAAGGTGAATTCAGGATAATTTAAGGAAGCCATCAACAAAGCTTCACTAATCCTAGTACCTCAGGATAAGCTGCAGCTCAAGGAAAAAAAAAGATGGCATTTTTTCACATCCCAGTGCCCTTTTATAAAACATAAACTTTAAACTTCAAGAGTGGTACTCCATCATTTTCAAGCACCACAAAACCAAAACAAAATTAAAACGTGAATCTCAAAAAAAAAAGGTATAGGAAGTTCACATATTAGTTGAGAGGGAAGATGAACAAAGAAAAATGGAACTAATGTGAAAAGTCCATTAACAAAAATGCAGGTTCTTGTAACAGCACCTCTCTGTAGTAGAAGGGGCCTATGATAAACTGACCTTCCACTGCAAGAAGCCAGGAATAGTTTCAAAACTGAGATTCTCCCAAGCAAAAGAGAACAAGCCCAACTGATGAAAGTCTGTGTCTCCTTTCTTTGACCCACATCTTATTTTGTATGGTAACTACCTCCTACAATGCTAGACTTATCACCATTAGTCCATCAAAGGCTCTTAAATCCCCATATGAGATATGCCACCAACAGTAACAGCCCTGGGATCTTTCTATGATCACAGAAGTAGCCCCAGGGAAGCTCAGCTTGGGCATCTAGGAAAAAGTTAAGGAGGAAATAGCATGCATTGGTAAGGCAAAGCTAAATCTTAAAGAGAAGACATGTTTTTTGAATGTTCTTTGTTAGATACTTGGTTCATTTCAGAGCTTCAGAAGTAGAATGCCTAAGATTCACTAACTCAAAATAGCAACATCTGACACTGCACCCTAAATATGTTTTTAAAAAGAACTATTACCAGAGCACATTAGTATTAGAGCTAAAGGCTATACTATACTCTGGTCAACAAAATGCCCTATTACCCCCAAATATTCATTCACAATATAGTGGACAATCTATATTGTTTCCATATTAACAGCAAAATAGAATTCAGAAACCAAAGAAAAGACTACTTTTTGGAGAAAAATAACCTTAAATATTATCAACTTTTGTGTTCTTCAGACAGTATCGACAAGAGTTTCCAGAACGACACTATATTCAGCAGTGCCCCAGGAGAAAACAGATGGAACATTCAAAGCTGGGATTAATTTGAGAAGACTGAACAGATATAGAGAACACAGAGGAGACAGAGAGACACTGTAGGATGGCTAATAGCTAAATTCTCACTAAATGTAGATCTAAAAGGACTTGGGGAGGGAGTACTTCCCAGAAGCAAAAAGAGCCCTGCAGAGAAGGACCTGAGGCAATCCCAGGGAGGAAGACATCTCTGGGGATGACTCTCCCCACGCACCCACAATCTCCTGCCTATACTCCTCCAACTGCCCAAAGCAAAAACCATAGGGCAAGGGACAGTAGAGATCTTTGCCAAGTGGACCTGGAGGCACAAATGAAGCTAACCTGCACACCATTCAGCAAATCAGACTAGCCCATGACCTCCTATTACGATGGATTAAAACAAACATAGTGCATACACCCATTAACAACCTTCTCTCGCCTATACCTCCAATTCTGTATAAAAATATAAAACCAAGACTTATATTTCCAAAAATGGAGAAAGCCAGCAGCTATTTAAAAGAGGATTTAAATTATCATATCTGAGCTTTATGTGAGGTAAACACTATCTTGCCTGAGGCACCTAAGGAAATTACACTAAGAAATATTTAAAAACTTTACAAAAAAATTTCCAAATATCAGAAGAAGGCATGAGGAGTCCCATTCCCCACCTGCAAGGCGGGAACTGGCAACAAACCCGTCTCTTCTGAGACTCCGGCTTTTTTCTTTTACAGATAAAGATAAAAACTGATGTATTGAAGACAAAGTAGTCACCCTGATTCTCTACCTCCCAAAAGGCAAGGCTGGATTCTGTAGTCATTGACACAGGAGGCATTTAAAATAATCAAACAGGGCAGTGCCTATGGCTCAAAGGAGTAGGGCACCGGCCCCAAATGCTGGAGGTGGTGGGTTGAAACCCAGCCCCGGTGAAAAACTGCAAAAAAAAATTAAAAATAAATAAAATAATCAACCAATAACAACAACGCACACATATACAAAAAAAAAAATCCCGTTAAGGGACATTTGTTGTGGTTATATGAATATCTTACCTTTGGTCATTAATGATGAGCTATTAGTTCAGAAGGTAAGCCCCATAAGACTTTATTTGGCTATTGTGATTATGTTCTGTCTCCTGATTGCTCCTCAGCAAATAAATGCAAGAATGCAATTCTTGAAATTCACAGCAAGTTAAGGTTTCCATCTTTTATACTGTCATTGTAATCATTCTTTCATTCACTCATTCAAGTAAAACTCAAAAATACAGTTCACTTGAAATGTGCATTCACTGAAGTCACTATGGGCTGCAAAGATTCAAGCTGTACTCATGAGATAACCACTAGGAAAGAAATCAGGTCAGTATGAAAGAAGCAGCACCTCAAAGAAAAAGAACCACAAGGAGGAACCACACTACTGGTGGCAACTCCAGTCATGACAGCCGGAAATGTGTGTCAAGTGCAACAATTGTGCAGCATTTTTTTGTAGAATTTTAAAAATCTGTCTGATTCCAATGCTGTGTATATATTAATAGATGCATTATCAGGTAACCGTACTCTTGGCCCCCTGGGTTGAGGGGGAAGGGACATCTTACAGAACCGTGAAGAGTAAAAACATTAAATCACAAGGCTTTACCAATAAATACCCACAAAATAGACAGATTTAGAGGGAAGAAAATTCTCACCTAAGGAGAATCTAGAGCATATGACAAAACAAAAAATGAGGGGATTTATTGAGAAATCACCCCATTACATTGCTTTTAAAGTTAATTTAGAAACATCACTTTGGAAATAAATCTAACATGCCATCCTCTTATGTAGCTAATGCCTGGTTCAAGCAGCTCAAGCCAGGAAGGAAGAGATAAGCATCCTGGATTTCTGGCTTGTTACTATTGACAGTGAAGGGATCTGCGTGATGTTGTTAACTTAATCAGATCAAATGGAAGACTGTGGAAGATGTTAGTTAACTATTTCCAGAAACTCTACTACTATTTTTAATAGAAAGTGAAAGGTTTACTTAGATAAATGTAATTAGAAACTTGTGGTAGGAAATAGTGTAAAAGAGTCATTTTATTTGTCTTTGTAACTATGACAAAACAAAAGTAAAGAAGATTACATAGAAATTGAAAAAAACTAATCAGCATTGACAGAGGATAACTGAGAAGGGTGAGGTCTAGGAGAACAGGTCTTCTTAAGGAGACCAGAGGATACACTTGCAGGGTCCTCTCCATGGTGACTCAGCTCTTGGGAATTTATAAACCTAACTTCCTGGAACTTGGAAATTTCCAAGTTCTATGAAATACTGTAGTTCTGTAGGGGCTGGAATAGCATCTCCTGATAAGAAGGGTACCAGTGGAGTGGAACTTTTTGACTGTTGATAAAAAGGGAAAGACCAAGCCAGTCGGGGAGCACGGCCATTTGGAATTCTATGCTGTAAGCTCCCGGCTGGTGAATAAAGCCCTTCCGCTTATAAATGTGGTGTTTGGGTGCTCTTTCTCTCCGCTGGGCCTCGTCTTCCTGCAACACTAGGTACATACAAGTTATAGTCTAAGTACTGGGGATACAGGTGTGAACAGAACAGACAAAAATCCCTGCTTTCATCGAGCTTGGGATTGTGAGGTTCCAATTCACACTGAAGAAAGACCTCAGTGAGAGATGACATTTGAGCAATACTTCAAAGAAGTAACAAAACAAGCCTTGCAGCCTGGGGGTGGGGGGTGGGGGCAGAGGTTGCAGTAATAGGTCCATGGAATCCAAGGAACCTGGAGAAGACATGTGCCTTGTTGTGTTGCTGCAGAGTGGTCAAGGGTCAGAGGAAGAAGAGGCCATCAGAGAACTATGTCTTCCTGTGTCTGGAGAGGGTAGGGGTGGCTGGAGAATGATCACATGGCATCTGTTCACCATGTCAAGTACATTAAATTTTAATATGAGTGAGATGGGAAGCCACTAGTAGGGTATTCAGACCAATCAAGAATACACTTTGACTCGTGGCTTTAAAGTGCCCCTCTTATTGCTGGGTAAAGAATATAGAAGCAGGGAGATTTGGGGACCCACTGAGATAATTATGGCCAGCGACTAGAGTGGCTGAACCAGAGTAAAAGCGGTGAGTAGTGGGCATCCCAGATAGAAGTGTGGAGACATTGGGTGTATGACTACAAAGAGTCAGCAGTGATGACTCCCAGAGTTCTGGGCCTGAGCAGCAAGAGAAATGAGATTGCCATCAAATGAGATGGAAAAGTCCTTGAGGAGAGTTACTAGGGTTGTTAAGATTCTGAAGCCTGGGGGCGGCACCTGTGGCTCAGCGAGTAGGGCACCGGGCCCCATATACCAAAGGTGACGGGTTCAAACCCAGCCCCGGCCAAACTCCATCAAAAAATAGCCGGGCGTTGTGAGGGGCACCTGTAGTCCCAGCTACTCGGGAGGCTGAGGCAAGAGAATTGCCTAAGCCCAGGAGTTGGAGGTTGCTGTGAGCTCTGGCTGCACAGCACTCTACCCAGGGTGATAAAGTGAAGACTCTATCCCTAAAAAAAAAAAGATTCTGAAGCCTGGGACTCAACTACAAGAGACTTTACTTAACAAATGCAAACTTTGTAACCTATCTGCTTGTACCTTCACATTAGCCTGAAATAAAAAAAAAAATAAAAAATAATTCTGAAGCCTGTCACATATCCAAGTGGAGATGCCAACTAGTTATCCTAGATCATGTGGCAGGAATATGTGGCTTGAGAGGAAAAGTCACAACGAGAGATATAAATTTACTAATTAATCATGAGCATATAGATCATTTTTAAGGTTGTAAGACTGAAATTAATCATAAGAGAGTGGGTGTAGACAGAAAAGTAAAACCAGAGATCTAAGCCCTAGAAACTCACCAATGAGATAGCTACAGAGCAACTAAGAAGGAAAGACCCAGGTAATGTGGAGAAAAACAAGAAATGCTTATATACTGTAACAGAAACCAAGCTCTTATACTGGGCTTTAAAGAATGGAATGAACAGGGTGGCGCCTGTGGCTCAAGGAGTAGGGGGCCGGCCCCAAATACCAGAGGTGGTGGGTTCAAACCTCACCCTAGCCAAAAACTGCATTAAAAAAAAAAGGGGGCTTGGCGCCTGTGGCTCAACGGGCTAAGGTGCCAGCCACGTACACCTGAGCTGGCGGGTTCGAATCCAGCCCCAGGACCCGCCAAACAACAATGACGGCTGCAACCAAAAAATGGCCGGGCGTTGTGGCGGGCGCCTGTAGTCCCAGC
>CAUYON010057220.1:0-12330 GCA_963573935.1 Arctocebus calabarensis
AAACTTCTAAATACAGATCAAAAATGTTTTCACATAGTAAACGAGAAAATCTCATGAATGTTATGTCAATCAGGTTGATAAAAATATCTCAGATTGCATGTGAAGCCCCCACACTGTACCCCATGATTGAACTAATGTACAGAGCTATGATTCAATAAAAAAATAATAATAATAAAATAAAAAATAAAAATCACAAACTCAGACAAAAAAAAAAAAAACCTACTTGTTTTCCTCTACTTAGGAATCTTTTTATCTGTGCTTGACAGGAGGGAGGAAAAACTTCACATGAGATCAGGCCCTACAATTTTAAACCTCTCAACTTCCTCGGACTGGTTGGGTAAACATGATGGTTTAGGATGGAATGGTCCTGAAGGCAATAGTATATGTCTCCTACCCAAGTGGTTTCCAGCTTATGTTTGGAGAATAAATGGATTGAAAGGATGGATAGGGAGTTCAATTAAAAAGGAAAAAAACTCATAAACTAAAGCAATACTTTTGAAACATTAATAATCATTTATATTTGCCATTTTTATTTTCTTAAGGGCACAAATAAAATGATTAATCTATAATTATTTGTATATATAGAATATATATCATGAAAATATATGTACATAAGAAAATGTATACACAACAAAATATACATGCAAAGATATAGGTAAAAATATTAATTCTGAAGAGACTACAAGTTATCAAAAGATACTAATTCAAATAAATTAATTAATAGAAAGTGGGAAATTATTTTTCTTGTGCAAAGTTCATATCCCATAATACTTGGGAGAGGATTATTTCATTACTAAGAAGTTTTTACTAAAAATTATATATGTTCACTGCAGAAAACATAGGGGAAAAAAGAAAACACTTAGTCATATCAATTTCTAATACTAACTGGTTTTATTATATGTTTTATATATTTTCAGTTCACACATTGCCATATTCCAAGTGTATGTATCAGCAAATTGACTTTTTCCTTACTGTATATCTTAAAAGTTCACCTCCACATGTCAGCAGACACCTGTATATATGCCATCTTCAACTGTCACATATTGTACTACCCTATGGATGCATTGAAGTTTATTTATAAATATGCGGTGTTGGTTCTTCTTAATACAGTGTTACTTTAGGTAGAGCTGAGAAAGAAAAATAGTATGGATTTCTAATTATTTCCTAACAATATTGTATTATGAGGGACTTGTTGGCGTCATTTAAAAGGTCATGAGCATGTAAAAGTGTAAGTACCACCACATTGCAGCCTTATAAACTTTGTGGATAGAAAACACAATTTATTCCTTTTTAACTTAAATTCCTTGTCTTATAAGGAACACTAAAAGTTTTTCCCAGGTCCAGAAGTCAATTTTAGATTGGTAAAGAAAAATGTACTTTGCCCAATTTTAGAATTATTTTCTTTTTATTTTTCACTATTTTAAAAATATTTTACTATTTTAAAATTAAATCATAGCTGTGTACATTAATATAATCATGGGGTACAAAGTGTTTGTTTCATATACACTCTGAAATATTTTCATCAAACTGTTTAACATAGCCTTCATGGCATTTTCTTAGTTATTGTGTTAAGACCTTTCTATTCTGTATTTAGTAAGTTTAACCTGTACCCTTCTAAGATGCACTGTAGGTGTGTTCCCACTAATTACCATCCCTCCACCCATCCTCCCTCTACCCTTCCCAATCTTCCTCCTTTTCCCATAGTCTTATGTTATAATTGGGTTATGGCCTTCATATGAAAGCTATAAATACGTTTCATGGTAGGGCTGAGTACATTGGCTACTTTTTCTTCCATTCTTGAGATACTTTGCTAAGAAGAATAGTTTCCAGCTCCATCCCTGTAAACATGAAAGAGGTAAAGACTCCATCTTTCTTTAAGGCTGCATTATATTCCAGTGTGTATATATACCAAGATTTATTGATCCAGTCACAGGTAGATGGGCACTTGGGCTTCTTCCATGACTTAGCAATTATGAATTGGGCTGCAATAAACATTCTGGTACAAATATCTTTGTTATAATGTGATTTATGGTCTTCTAGATATATACCTAGTACAGGAATTATAGGATATTATGGCAGGTCTATTTTTAGATGTCTAAGTATTCTCCAAACATCTTTCCAAAAGGAATGTATAGGTTTTCTTTTCTTTTTTTTTTTTTTTGAGACAGAGCCTCAAGCTATCATCCTGGATAGAGTGCTATGGCATCAGAGCTCACAGCAACCTCCAATTCCTGGGCTCAAGCGAGTCTCTTGCCTCCACCTCCCAAGTACCTGGGACTACAGGCACCCGCCACAACTCCTGGCCATTTTTTGGTTGCAGCCGTCATTGTTGTTTGGCAGGCCTGGGTTAGATTCGAGCCTGCCAGCTCAGGAGTACAAGGCTGGTGCCTTAGCCCGTTGAGCCACAGGCGCTGAGCCGGAATGTATAGGTTTTCATTCCCACCAGCAATGTAGAAGTGTTCCATTTTCTCCACATTCATGCCACATCTCTGGTTTGGGGATTTTGTGATGTGGGCTAACCTTACTGGAGTTAGATGATATCTCAAAGTAGTTTTTCACATGTCTATAGGCTGTGTACCTGTTTTCTTCAGAAAAGTTTCTCCTCAAGTCCCTTGCCCACCCTGAGATGGGATCACTTGCTCTTTTCACGCGAATGCATTTGAGTTCTCTGTGGTTTCTGGTTATTAAGCCTTTGTTGGAGGGATAACATGCTAATATCTTCTATTCTGAGGGCTGTCTGCTTGCTTTACTTACTATGTTCTTGGCTGTGCAGATGCTTTTTAGTTTGATCAGGTCCCAGGAGTGTATTTTAGCTGCTGCTTCAATTGCCTGGTGGGTCCTCTTCATAAAATATTCACCCAGGCCGATTCCTTCAAGAGTTTTCCCTGCACTTTCTTCTAGTATTTTTATAGTTTCATGTCTTAAGTTTAAATCTTTAACTATCTTAGTTAATGGTGAAAGGTGTGGGTCTAGTTTCAGTCTTCTACAGGTCACCAGCCAGTTCACCCTGCACCATTTGTTAAATGGGGAATCTTTTCCCCACCGAATATTTTCAATTGGCTTGTCAAAGATCAAATAACCGTATGTAGCTGGGTTCATCTCTTGGTTCTCTATTCTGTCCCATACATCTACCTCTCTGTTTTTTTGCCAGTACCATGCTGGTTTGATTATGATCGATTTTTAGTATAGTCTGAGGTCTGGTAGCATAATTCCTCCTGCATTGTTTTTATTTCTGAGTAATGTCATAGCTATTCAAGGTTGTTCTCATTCCATATAAAATGATGCATTATTGGGTGACACCTGTGGCTCAGCATGTAGGATGCTGGCCCCATATACCAAGGGTGGAGGGTTCAAACCCAGCCCTGGCCAAACTGCAACAACAACAAAATAGCTGGGTGTTGTGGTGGGCACCTGTGCTCTCAGCTACTCAAAAAAAAAAAAAAAAAAAAAAAAGATGTGTTATTTTTTCGAGAAATTTAAAGTGTGACAATGGAGGTTTAATAGGGATTGCATTAAAATTGTACATTTCTTTGGGTAGAATGGACATTTTAACAATGTTGATTCTTCCCAGCCATGAGCATGGTATGTTGTTCCATTTGTTAACATCTTCAACTATTCCTTTTCTTAGAGATTCATAGTTCTCTTTATAGAGATCTTTCACGTCCATTGTTAGGTATACTCCCAAATATTTCATCTTATTTGGCACTACTGTGAAAGGAATAGAGTCTTTGACTGTTTTTTCAGCTTGGCTATTGTTGGTATATATAAAGGCTACAGATTTATGAATGTTGATTTTGTAACCTGAGACACTGCTGTATTGCTTGATCACTTCTAAAAGTTTTGTAGTAGAATCTCTGGTGTTTTCCAGGCATACAATCATATCATCCATAAAGAGTGAAAGTTTGATCTCTTCTGATCCTATATAGATACCCTTGATTACTTTTTCTACCCTAATTGCAATGGCTAAAACTTTCATTACAATGTTAAAGAGCATTGGAGACAATGGGAATCCTTTCCTGGTTCCTGATCTGAGTGGAAAATGATTTCAATTTAACACCATTCAATATGATATTGACTGTGGGTTTGCTGTAGATGGCCTCTAAAAGTTTAAGAAATGTCCATTCTATGCCAATTTTCTTAAGTGTTCTCATCATCAAGGGATGCTGGATATTGTGAAAAGCTTTTCCTGCATCAATTGAGACAATCATATGGTCTTTGTTTTTTTAATTTGTTTATGTGCTGAATTATAATTATAGATTTATGTGTATTGAACCAGCCTTGAGACCCTAGGATAAAACCCACTTGGTCATGGTGCATAAATTGTTTGATGTGTTGCTGGATTCTGTTAGTTAGGATCTTGTTAAATATTTTTCTATCAATATTCATTAGGGATATTGGTGCATAATTTTCTTTTCTTGTTGGGTGTTTTCCTGTTTGGGGATCAAGGTGATTTTTGCTTCATAGAATGTTTTGGGTAGTATTCCTTCTTTTTCTATATTTTGGAAAAGGTTGAGAAATATAAGTTCCTCTTTAAGGGTTTGGTAGAATTCTGTTGTGAAGCCATCTGGTCCCGGGCTTTTTTTTTTTTTTAGGGAGATTCTGTATAGTTGATGTTATTTCAGAACTTGATATAGGCCTGTTCAACATTTCCACATCATTCTGGCTAAGATGTGATCAATTTTGGAGTATGTTCCATGGGCTGATGAGAAGAATGTGTATTCAGTTCTGTTAGGATGAAATGTTTTGGAGATGTCTGTTAAATCAAAATGTTGAATGGTTAAGTTTAAATCTAAAATTTCTTTGCTTAGCTTCTTTTTGGAGGATCTTTTCAGCAACTGCTAAAGGGGTGTTAAAATCTCCGATTACAATAGAGCTGGAGGACATCAAGTTGCTCATGTCTGTTAGAGTTTATTTTATAAATAGAGGCTATTTTGGTTGGGTGCATAAATATTAATAATTGAAATCTCATCATATTCAGTATTACCCTTAACAAATATTAATTTTCCATCCTTACCCTTACTTACTTTGGTTGGTTTAAATCCTATTGTATCTGCGAATAAGATTGCAACATCTGCTTTATTTTTCCCTTCCCTTTGTCTGGAATATAAATGACCTTCCCTTCACCCTGAGTCTATATTTATCTTTTAAGGTAGGATGATATTCTTGTATGCAGCAGATATCTGGCCTGAGTTTTTGTGTCCTGTTAGCCAACCTGTGACTCTTTAGGGGACAATTTAAGCCATTCACATATACATTAATTGAGAATATTGATAAGCCTGGTAGAATTTTGGGTATTCAGTTTCTTGTAAGTCCAGTGGACATTTTTAATCCTTTTGCCACTGTGGAAGTTAGAATTTGATCAAAAGTTTCTCAGTGAGTTTACTTTTGTAGTGGAAGATTGTGCTGGAACTGGTTTAGTTATGGCAAATTTCTTTAACATGTGTATGTCATTAAAGTATTTAATTTCTCCATCATAAATGAATCTCAGTTTAGCTGGATACAGGATCCTGGGTTGGAAGTTATTTTGTTTTAGGAGACCAAAAATCGATGACCACCTCTTCTAGCTTGAAACTTTTCAGCAGAGAGATCTGCAGTCATTCTAATATTCTTCCCCTTGTAGGTTATAGTTTTCTTACATTGGGCTGCTTTCAGAATTTTCTCCTTCATATTAACTTTAGTGAAGTTAATTATGATTGCCTGGGGGATGTCTTATTCAGGTTGAGTCATGCTGGGGTTCTGAAACTGTCTGCTATCTGAATTTCAGAGTCTCTTAACATGTCTGGGAAGTTCTTTTTCATAATCTCATGAAGAAGAGACTCGGCCTTGTGAGGCCACTTCGTTTCTTTCAGGGATCCCTATAAGGAGAGTATTGGTTTTCTTCAAATTATCCCAGAGCTCTCTGAGAGAATGATCTGTTTTTTGCCCTGCATTTCTCTTCATCTTTGAAAGTGTGGCACCAGTGTTCAAAAGCTTTGTCTTCAATGCCAGAAATCCTTCCTTCTGCTCACTCCATTATGTTACTGAGGGATTCTACTGTATTTCTCAGATCTTTGAGGGCTGAAACTTCTTGTCTCAATGTGTCAAAATCTTTGGTCATTGTGTCTTTGAATTCCTTGAATTCTTGACACAATTTTTCAAATGCTCCCAGAATTTCTAATTCCCACTTTTCCTCTATTCTGTTGATCTTATTTGCAATCCAAATTCTGAATTCGGTTTCTGACATCTCAGCCATCTGTTTATGAATAACATCTTCAGTTGTGTCCGCCAAATTGTTCCTTGATGGGGAGGTTGGTCCACTCTGGCTGTTCAAGTTACCAGAGTTTTTCTGCTGATGCCGCCCCATAATTATTTTGCACCATTTGGCTAGATGAGCAGATAAGGAGAAGTTGGGTTGGGGGTTCTAGGGGTAGTGATTGGCCAGTCCTTCGCCTGAAAGCTGGGGCTGATGTCTGTACCTTTTTCCCTAGAGCTTTGCCAAGGACCTGTACAGTACAATGGCCTGAGAAACTGGGAACATTTTTGGCGTGGGTCGATTAAGTGGCTCTGTCTTATTTTTAGCTGGTCTCTGTCTTACCTTACAGAATCAGTTACTCGGTGTTGAAGTCTGAACTGTGGAGAAATACCAGCAGTTAAGTCACTGCACCCTCCACAGGTAACAATTGGAAAAGGAAAATCAAATCTTCCCACAACCACAAACCCAGGGTACCACTTTGGATAGTCTTCAGGTGATTGGCCCAGTTGAAAAGGTCTCAATCAATTGTCCCAGTCAGCACCAGCCTCAGGTGGGAGCATTCAAAAGGTCTCCAGCAACTAGATGGAAGGAGTCTTCTGGCAGCTCTAGTGTAACTCACTCCAGTGCTCCATGAGATCAGAAGGACCAACCCAGCAAATAAATTAGTCTGGGAAGGTTGAGGCCTCCTTCCCCACCTTGCACCTCTGTCACACTCAGTCATTGGTAACCCACTGGGCTGTGATCCAGTTCCCTCCAAGGAGCAGATGCTCCAGGGGGTTGTGCCTGCCTGAGTCACAGGGAGATCTGTGTCTCCTCAGCCAGGACAACATTCTTTGCCACTCTCTGCTACTATCCAGCAGGGGGAGGTGAGGCCTGACAATCTCAGGTGCTTAATGGGACCTAGGGCAATTCACTTAGTTCCAGCCCTGCCCCTGATTGATGTTGCTGACAGAGCAGAACAACTTGCAGAATTTGTTTCTGTCCCAGCTTTCATAGTCTTGTGAAGAAGAGCCTCTGTGCCTTGTGAAGCCCCTTTATCTCTTTCAGGGAGGCCTATCAGGTGAATTGCTTTTCTTTGAATTATTCCAGAGCTCTCTGAGAGAATGATCCATTTTTGCTTTCCATTTCTCTTCCTCTTTGAGAGTTTTGGAGCATTCGAAAGCTTTATCTTCAATGTCAGAAATCCTCTTTTCTGCTTGTTCCATTCTGTTACTAAGGGATTCTACTGTATTTCTCACATCTTTGAGGGCTGCAAATTCTTGTCTCAATGTGTCAAAATCTTTGGTGATTTTGTCTTTGAATTCATTGAATTCTTGAATCAACTTTTGGAATGCTTTTTGAACTTCAATCTTCTCTCTTGGCTCAGATCTGAACCATCAGCTTTCTTGCTAAACTTCTGTTCTGTAACTCTCCTTCTGGATGGGAGCCTCTGTGGAAAGCTGGCTTCAGTCAGCCATCTTGCCTCTGCCCTCTTCTAGAATTATTTTATTATTGACACACAACAGTTCTCTTTAAAATTAAGATATATTTTATTTACTTATTTATTTATTTATTTTGCAGTTTTGGCCAGGGCCGGCACCCCTAGTATGTGGGGCCGGCACCCTACTTCTTGAGCCATAGGTGCAGCCCGAATTAAGATATATTTTCATTTGATATATTTATATGTGTTGCCAATATTTTGCAAACATGTTTTGTTAATTTTTTTCTGCATATACAGGGGGTTTTAATGTTTATTTTGCTAAAACAATCTTTAGGAAGCTTGCTTGAGAGGTCATTTTCGGGAAGGGCTTCATTATCATAAAAATGTATCTATATCAATAGTCATTTGGGTTTGTTCCTGGTACTTTCCTCATTTGTTATATTTAAACTTTTTTTTTTTTTTTGAGACAGATTCTCACTATGTTGCTCCAGGTAGAGTGCAGTGGGGTCACAGCTCACAGCAAACTCTTTGGCTTAAGCTATTCTCTTGCCTCAACTTCCCAAGTAGCTGAGACTACAGGCACCCGCCACAACACCTGGCTATTTGTTTGTTGTTGTTGTTGTTTAGCAGGCCCAGGTTGGAAACCACCAGCCCCAATGTATGTGGCCAGTGCCCTAGCCATTGAGCTACTGGCACTGAGCCATGAACTTACTTTTGTGATATAAACATCTATCTTGTTTATTTCCAGCCAGCAGACACCTCAGCTATGAAAAATTCATTGTTTGCTAATAATATAAAATGTCACTGTTATCAAGTTCTAAATTCTTCTATATATTTGATGTATCTGGATTTTATATTTTGTGCCATTCATTCAAGTTTCTTTTCAAATGTTAGTAAACAATTTGTGGAAAGTAATAGCACATTTTGATATCTAAATGAGCAAGTCTCTATTCACACCATTACAAACGTTTCTTAATCGCATGACAATAAGAAAAGATGGACACCATATGCAACTCAAAAACTGAAAAATATTGACGTTTTTATTTGACTGATGTAAAGTTAATAAACATGGAAAGAGCTCACATTTTCAGGAAAATGATTCTTTCTATTCAAGCACATGAATCATCTTATTACCCTAAAATTGCTTTCTATGACCCCTCGGTAGAGAACACACCCACAGCTGCACTTTGATATAAAATGGATTTTGGGTTTGACATAAAGATGGTGGATATATTGTAGGGATTATTTCTCTCTTTATATACTTTTCTATAACGTATAGAACATTATGTTCTAAAATATGTACATCACAAATAAAATGCTGTTATACCTGATTTTCTTGGTTAAATTACTTAAAAATGGTCAATACAGGCTGGGCATAGTGGCTGACGGCTATAATCCTAGCACTCTGGAGGCAGAGTGGGGCTGGCTTGCCTGAGCTCACAGATTCAAAACCAGCCTGAGATAGAGCAAGACCTCATCTCTGAAAATAGCCAGGCATTGGGGCTGACACCTATAGTTCCAGCTATAGGTGCTGAGGCAAGAGAATTGCTTGCAGTTCTGACCCCACAGCATTCTACCCAGGGCAAAAAAGTGAGACTCCATCTCCGAAAAACAAACATACAAAGAAACAAAAAGGCCAATACATAGCTCTATAAGGGGAATCTGGAGTGGATGGAAACCAGATGAGGTCCAGCTTTTGCTCTGCTACCCATAATGGTGGCCCGGATGGGGGACCTCGCCCAGGTTTCCCATCTCAGGTGTTAAGGAACCCTAGTGACAGGAGGGCTTCCCTGAGGAGCCCATGAAAGGTGATGTCTTCCCCCACCCGCCTTCCCACCTCTGACCCCTGACCCCTACCCCTCACTTCACCTCTCACCCCTCCTACTCCACCTCCATCCCTCCCAACGCCTGACCCCCTCCCCCTAAGCCCTGGGCCACCTGGCTCCCAGTTCCTATTACCTCTTCTTCTTGCCATATGAATTTAACTTATTTCTCTTCAGGTAGAGGAGCTCCTGCATCATGTGGGGGTCACCCTCCTAGGCAGCTCTGTGGAGAGTCTTGAGATCTGCATCTTTGACGTAATAAAGACTCCCTTGCAAAGCTGATAATAGCTCTTGATTTGTTGGCAAGTGCACTTCCTGACCCTGACCTTCCCCTCCTACTTCCAGCCCATGTGGCATAAGGGTAGGCTTTCCTTGCAGAAGAACCTGCTCTTGCCAGAGTAGAGGGCTGGAGTAATAGAATGAATTGGGCTTCCTGGGGCAGTTTGCACCAAGTGTGGTTTGGAAGGTTAGAGTTGATACATGCGTAGGCCCTCACTCTCAGTTCACCCAAGTCAAGAGACTGCATGAGAAAGGAGAGAGTAGATACAAGATTTGCTGCTAGAATTGCCTGGACAGGGAAAGAAACATTAAAAAGAGGCACTTTTATCATGTCTGCGAAGGAAAAGCCACCTACATATACTGTCTCTTCCTCAGACATTTGTGGTAGTAATGCCTTCACGACATATTTAATTGTCAGAGTGGCAGCCCCAATGAGCCAACTGTATTTGAGATTCCCTTTTTTCTTATCCAGCATATTTACCACTTCTGAATTGTCATCACACATTTGGGCCTTGGAATGAAACGTAGAGGTTAGCCTTGTGGGACACAGCAGGGTCTACTGTGAGTCTTGCCATCTCTGCCCAGCTTCTGCAGCCCTGTGTGCCTGTGGCTCACTCTCTTCCACTCACTGTGGAAGTGTTTAGAACTGTTCAAACCTGTCCCATGGGGAGGTTAATCCCCTCCACGTATGATTAACCTATCACAACCCAGCTGAGACTGCAGTTGACTCCCAATCCTGTGGGCATTCTGTGTTAATCCAAGCCTACCCAGTTCCCTCTTTGGCCCTGATGTGGAATGGAGATTGGGGTAGCTTTAAAAAGGAAGTGCTGCCCACCCAGGCCAGGCACTGCCATCTTCCTGTTAGGAATTCATATGTGCTCCACATTGTGCCTTCTAGATTAAAAGCGGCCAATTCAGTGGACCTCACCAGTACCCACAGCCATCTCAGCCTTCAGCAACCTGACTTCCTGGATAACAGACCTTACAGTTCCAGATTAAGGCTGCCTCTGAAAAAGTTATTACATAGAGGAAAACTCTCTGACTTTGGATTTTTCTTTCAGATCCAGAGTAGGGCTGGATGGAAGCGGACCCTGTGTTCCCTTTGTCACTTCCAGACCCGAGGGCCACTGCTGGAAGCCACCTATGTTCTTGTGGTCCACATCCTACTCTTTCTGTATTTCACAGGATATTTATAGTTTTAGTTGTTGCCAGTAGGCACTCCCCTCAGAATCTGGAATTCCCTTCCCTGTAACCCCAAAACTGTCTATTCCCATTTGTCCTTCCCTTAAATATACTGAACAATGAAAAATGTCTTTAAGTAGCCAAGTGACTGTTAATAAAACTGTTTAGTTGAACTCTGGTATTTTTTGGTTGATAACTTCGAATCCCTGGTTTCTCCTCTCCTTTAATGAATATGTCCCAAACTTCTCCATTCCTGTTTTCTGTGTGAAGTCCTTTTGTGGCAGAGCAGCCCCAGAACCAGGGCATGAGATGGAGAGGTTGTAAGGATTCAGGGTGGGAGGTGTTGTGTAGGTACCTCCGGTGAGGGGGCATCAGAAAGGCAGAGCTATTCTCAGCAGCATTTCATACGCGGTTGGCTGGCACCGCGGATACTTCCTCAGAGTTCCATCAGCATCTCTTTAACCAATCTACCCCAAATCTCCCATGGAATGCTTTTCAAGGGGTTTGTTCAAAGAACATGGAGGAGGATGGAGTTTATAAATGGAAATAGAAGACTGGGGAATCTCAGGGATCAGGTAGAGGTAAGAGAGCCCTGGTAGCATTGTGAGGGGCTCCAATCACAGTCAATCAGTGCAGTGCATCAAAGACGGTCTCCAGGGGGGCAGGGTGACTGATGAGGGGAAGGTTGCAGGGACCTGGCCAGATAGCAAGTGGTGACAGGTCAAGATATCTCAGTGGTCACCAGAGCAGATGAACTTTGTGTGTTGTTACCTCTTCACACCAAGATTCAGGATCCCGCAGATGTAGGGAGACATTCAGCACTTCTGATATTCTATAGGCAAGACCAACTGGAGCATTGAAGATGCCCCAGAATAATAATAACCTGGCACCACCCCCTCCACACCAGCGTTCTCTGTGTGCTTCTTTAACATTTGTCTAGGGCGGCTCAAGGAATAGGGTGCCAGCCCTGTATACTGGAGGTGGTGGGTTCAAATCAAGCCTCCTAGCCAAAAACTGCAAGAAAAAAAAAACATTTATCTAGTCAATAACAACTATCTAAAGGTTCAAAATAGGGATATATTAGATGTGATTTTTGAGCCATTCATCCTCTTTAGAAATATCATTGGACTATTTTTTTTAAAAGAGTAATAAATAACCTATTTCCAGAAAACAATACTTCTCTGAGCATTGTTCAGTATAGGAATTCCTGCTGCCTGTCCCTATTGACCTCATACTGTTGTGCAGTGACCAGGGTCAGAGTGGAGATGGAATAGAACTTGCACTGAGGGTGGGAAAAATTCTCAACATTATCAAGCAGGTTGTAGATGTTCACTTTGTGAGGAGTTAGGCAATTTTTTATTTTCACTGGAATGAAATGAGTCATGTGTAGAAAT
>CAUYON010057221.1:0-29179 GCA_963573935.1 Arctocebus calabarensis
TGTTGGGTCTGTGAGCACTCTGAGGAGAATCAATTCTCTCTAATTGCTTAGAGTTCAAACTTGAAGTCCAGAATTCTCTGCAATTCCAATTTTATTATTCTAGCTACTTTGTTTTTACTGTACTACTATATAAATTTAAGTTTCAATTTAACAAAGCTCACTGCCCTTCACAATCATCTGATTGGATTACTGGAGAGTGGTTTCAGTCTCTCTAATGGGATGGTAGAGAGGCATCTTGGCTTTTTGTTTGAAAAAAGAAATTTGAGTTTAAATATCTCCCATGAATGCTTAATTAGTGCTGTTAATTTCTTTGTATTTTTAGTATTTCTTTGTACCACAAGCTAGTGGTTTCTTACTGCATGTATGACTCTGCCTGGGAGCTTTTTCTGGCCATAGATGTATGTTTTAGATCATGAGGATAAGCAAACACAATTTCAAGAACTTAAAGCCTACAGAAGCAGCTCGACCAATTATGGGTGGAAATTTGTGTTTAAATACTCCAGGTTCTACTATTCAGCCATTTAAAAAAAAATGGAGACTTTACAGCCTTTGTATTAACCTGGATGGAAGTGGAACACATTATTCTTAGTAAAGCATCACAAGAATGGAGAAGCATGAATCCCATGTACTCAATTTTGATATGAGAACAATTAATGACACAGTGGGGGTGGGGGAAGGGGAAAGCAGAGAGAGAAAGGAGGAGGGAGAAGTGGGGAAAGAAGAGCAGAGAGGGGGAAGGAGTGAGGAGGTGGGGTCTTGGTGTGTGCCACACCTTTTGGGAGCAAGACACGATCATAAGAGGGACTTTACCTAACAAACGCAATCAGTGTAACCTGGTTTCTTGTACCCTCAATGAATCCCCAACAATAAAGTAAATTTAAAAAAAAGAAAAAAATAAATAAATAAATTATATTATCTAAAAGATGTCTAAGAACTTTTCATTGTGAAATAAAGTTTAAATTCAGAATACAGATAGCCTCGTCAGTGAGAGACAAAATGCCTGTCACTCAACATTGGATCTCCACTGTGAGATTCTCAGAATTAGTAGGAATTGAGTTTGGTAATATCGACCATACTTCTGCCAATAACCATACTTCCTATTTCCTCTTTGAACTAATGTCCCATGAAGCTTGTCCTCTCATTCAGTGCCTTTGGTGTCCTACCCTTCATTTCGGACACATCTTCTTTTCTCTGAACACCATGCACACAGTATCTTGGTCAGGCAATACACTACACGCTGGAGACACATTGTTGGTTCAGACATAGTCTTTGCCCCTGAAGAGTTGACTTTCCAAAAGGAGAAAGACAAATGAGGATCAAAGTTTAAGAATGTGTAACTGAAGTATGCAAAGCATGCTGAGCATGCCCAGAGAAGGGAATGATTACATCTGCCCAGGGAAGGCCACTCCGAGGAGGTACCTATGCTTAGTCTGTGACAATGGGTGGACACATGAAAGCCCAGTGGCTCACATGGGCCAGGAAGAATATAAGCTTGGGAGATCAGGCAGCAAGAAAGCAAAGCTAAGTCTTGGAGATCAGGCAGCAAGGAAGCAAAGCTAAGTCTTAGAACAGCAGAGGCTGTATCTGCTCAGATACCATTACTTGGAGCTACAACCCCCATGAGAAGAAATGGAAAGCAAAGTAGAGGTCGCTTTATGAGCAGGTGAGAGCTGTAGCTGTGAGCACACAATGAAGGGTGAATAAAGGGAAAGCATCTAAAGAAAGCACGGGGATCAAGCAGCAGCAGAGGATGATGCCAACCATCTAACCCGGACACCGACTGTGCCCTCTTTGTCTTGGTGGACCTCTCTGCTCCCCATCCGACATGCTGCCAACCAGTCCTCCAGTTTTAATGGTGGGCACTTCCATTTATATGCTGGTCCCAGCCTAGCAATGTTCCCAAACCGAACACAGGGGAAGTCTAACTGTGGGAGCCCTTTATACATGCACAAGCTGAACAAGATAAAGAGCACTCCCCCCGCCATGTTAAATTCCCATAAAGTACATGTTCCAGAATTCATACAGGACTCTTTACTTTTAACCACAGTCACATCCTCTGGCACTAGAAAATCTATGGTAAGAAGATTCCATGCCCTGGGATCACTCTCTGCATTATATATAGCACACTGCAGTGTGATCATCCATCTCCCCTGCTCGTGTGGGACCCCTCGAAGGGCAGGGACTAGCTAATAGTAGGCATTCAATTAGGGCTGACAAACAAATGAATTAACCCACTGAATTTTTCTCCATAGTTCCAAGCTAGACTAACAGATAGAATAAACACAATTGCTGCCATTTTTCATTCTAAATGATGACAGCATGAAGGCTATTCAACTGGCTTCTCGCAACCCAAACTCCACAATCCTATCTATACAGGCACACAAAGTCGCATGCCAGAATCAGAAGAAAACAGTTGTAAATGTGAGTTTTTAAATAAAGTTTTCTACTTTCAGAAATTGGCTCAGTGAGTGTGACAGTGCCAGTTTAGAGTTCACACATATATATACCCTCCCACACACACCTTGGAAAGAAAGAAACATCATAACCCAAAATTAGGAAAAAAATTTTTGCAAAATTTTAAGAACTCTGTTCAAGCCCCCCCATCTCCAAATGAATACACACAGGTTTGAACTGAAGGAGTCCACATATAAAGGGAATTTTTTTCAATAAAAAGTGCGTAGCTCAGTGGTTAGGGCACTAGCCACATCCACCAAGGCAGGTGGGTTTGAACCCGGCCCGGGCCTGCTAAACAATAACAACCACTGCAACAAAAAAATAGCCTGTAGCCCCAGCTACTGGGGAGGCTAGGGCAAGAGAATTGCTTGAGCCCAAGAGTTTGAGGTTGCTATGAGCTGCGACGCCACGGCACTCTACTGAGTGTGACAAAGTGAGACTCTGTCTCAAAAAAAAATAAAATAAAATGAAAAGTACAACCGTGTGCCTGCCTCGCCTGCCTCCTCTTCCACCTCTGTCACCCTGAGACAGCAAAACCAATTCCTCCTTGTCCTCCTCCTCAGCCTAGTCAATGTGAAGAGATTCCAGTGAAGATCTTTATGACGATTTACTTCAAATGTGGATATAAACACATTTTCTTATGACTTGAGACAGACTCTCACTCTGTCACCCTGGGTAGAGTGCCTTGGTGTCACAGCTCACCTCAAACTCCTGGGGTCAAGCAATCCTCTTACCTCAGCCTCCTGAGTACCTGGGACTCCAGTTGTCCACCATGATGCCTGGTTAGTTTTATTGTTTTGGTTTTTTTTCTATTTTTAGTAGAGACAGTCTCACTCTTGCTCAGGCCGGTCTCAAATTCTTGAGCTCAAGCAATCCACCCACCTTGGTCTCCCAGAGTGCTGGGATTACAGATGTGAGCCACCACACCCTGACTCTTAAGATTTTCTTTCTTTTTTTTTTTTTTTTTTTTGTTGTTGCAGTTTGGCCGGGGCCAGGCTTGAACCCACCACCTTCAGCATATGGGGCCAGCGCCTTACTCACTGAACCACAGGTGCCACCCTCTTAAGATTTTCTTAATAACGTTTTCTTTTCTCTATCGTACTTTACTATATGAATACGATATATCGTACACATAACATACAAATTATGTGTTAACCAACTGTGTATGTTCTCGGGAAGGCAAAGGTCAATAGGAGGCCATTTATTAGGAGGTAAATCTTGGTGGAGTCAGAAGTTATATACGGATTTTCAACTGGGAGAAGGCAGTGTAGCCTCCACATTGTTCAAGGGTCAGCTATATAGTATGCAGTGTCCTGGCCAGGGCCGAAATATAACAAGGGAAAAAAAAAAAAAAGGCACACTGTTAAATCAAAAAGTAAATAATTGTTTACATCAAAGTCTACTCCTCTGGACAAGTAGCTCTCGGGCAAGCTTGAGCTTGGGAACAGCTGCACCCACAGTCTCCCAGAGCAGCCAGGTTGTGCCCCCTCTGACGTCTCACCAGCACTTGTCCTCTGGTGCCCAGATTACAACTGCTATGCTTGGTGCAAGGGAGAGCTGGCTTCACTGACTAAAAATAATAATAAGATTTCCAGAGAAAAATGAAAAAGTGTGTAAGTCCAGGCTTAGAGTCAGTGAGCAAAGGAACTTAAAAGTCAGCCCTTCTTCCCCTAGAGTGTGAGGCGTGGGGGGCAGGAGAATGGGGGTCTTCTCTTGGTGAGAAGAAGAATGCACAGAGAGGGGTACAGCAGAGAGCTACCCTTTCTGGAATCCAGAGAGGGTCTGGCCTTTTATCCCCAGGCCCAGCCCTAGACTGGGGCCCGGGTTTTGTCATGGGCACCTCCCTCCTGCCCTGCCCCTCCACAGGAGCAGAGAGAGACAAGAGGCAGGCCCGTCTGACACCTACTTAACCAAGGCAGATGGAGAGGAGAGCCGTGGGATGCCTTTACTTCCCCCTCAGGAGGCGCCCAGCAGGAGCCCACAGAGCCAGTGGCTCCACAATTGGATTTCCAAACATCCTCCCATCCCAGAACTGCCTTACCCCTCCGGCAGGAGGAAACAGAGCATTAAACCAAGTGGGGCTCTGGTGTATGTATGAAGGGGATTTTAGGAGACCTGAAGAAGCCTTCTTATAGGATTCTGTACTTTTTTCAAACCTCTACAGAGGTAGCCATGTTGAGAAAGTTATTCCTTCACTGACCCAAAGGGGGAAAGGGTGTTACTTTAAGGAGGACACCATCCATGTCTGCAAGACGTCCTGAGCTACAGACACATACTTTATTAATAATCTTACATACACAAAATGTCCAAGAGAAAGACTAACAGGCTAATTCCTGACAGCTCCAGATAACAGCAGGAGGGGCTGAAGTCAGGCTGACTCTCTAGCTTCCCCGTACTGCTCGAAAGCAAGAGTCCCTTTCCCACCCAAGGGACGGGGTACAAATAAATAAATCCAATTATCTGCAGAGCGTACAGTGCAGGAACAACATGGAGAAGTCCTTCTCCCCAAGTGCAGTGACTTACGGGAAACAGACAGGAAAATTAAGAGAACAGCTGGAAAATTTAATTACAGAATGCAAAAGCTGACACTGTGTCACAGGACAAGCCAACAGCCCAAAGCACTTTCTCTTACCTTAAGATACAGAAGCAGCTCTTGGCTCCTGAAGATAAGCGGCAGAACCCGAATCTCTGTTTGCTGTCAATGTCAGTGAGCACGAACGTGAAGTTCTGGCCAACTTGGCTAACTGTGAGGCTGCAGCAAAGACAGAACAAAGAGGAAAATGAATGTGCAGTAAGTTCCTTGATAAACTATCTAATCACAACAAGTCATTGAACCTGTAACATTTCCTCTCTGAGTGGAAGTCTTTATAAATGAACTGAAAATTTACACACTTCACGGAAACAGACTTAGAGTTGATTAAAAAAAAAAAAAATACAGCCTGCAGCCCATCGCAGTGACCACCTCAGCAGTCACAGTCAGAGTATCATACCTTCCCCTAATTGAGCTCAGCCCCTGGTTGAGGTAGCTCTGGTAATCAGACCATCAATCCCAAAAGGTGCAGTTTATTAACCTCACTTTATAGGTGAAGAAATAGTCTAGAGGCCACTCCCTGAGGTCCCAGCTGGTAAGTGTCAAAAAGCTGGATTTTAAGCCTAGCTCTGACTCCAAAGGCCACACCACCAGCACGCTGTTACTGACGCTTACATGGTATCTCCTCTAGCTCAGAAAGCAACAAATTCAACAGCAGAATTGAGGTGACTACTACATTCCAGTCCCAAGTTAGACACTTGGTATATACCATCTCACTCCCTTCTCACAACCACCAGAATTTACATGATGTTCCCAGCCTATCCAAAAGGGAACTAAAAACCAGAATAGGGGGTAACTGACTCACGTTCCCAGAGCTACTAACGGGAGGAGCTAAAATTGAAATTGGGAAGGAAGAGGACAAAGTGAACTGTTGTTTTCCTAAATTTCTGTATCATTCGCACTTTTGAATTTATGAGGAACATATTTCATATTTTAGAGGACAGAAATACCAAAATGTCTAACTTTGCAAAGTGCTTTCTAAGACATGGAAACAATGTTTTTTAAAAAGATGATTTTTAAAAAGCTACAAATTCCTGCATCAATACAAAAACAAACCACACATAAATGTGGCATAATTTTAAAATATTAATTTAAAATTAAAAAGCACATTACTAATCCAGAAACTTTTGAAAATCCACTTTCTAAAATCAGTTTACCACTTAGCTTGGATCCCATTCTTTTTTAAAAATTTAACCTTTCTAAATTCTATTAAGTAAATTTATATTAACAAAATATTTTAGACTTTGACATCGTCAAAAGGATTCATTGTATTTTACAAAATACACTCAAGTCAATATACTCGAATTGGTAAAAGACTCATGTATCTATGCTATCACCTATCAATTACTTTATAAAGTACAGTCTACCAAGCCTTTTCTAAAGGTAGAAATCTTATTGAGGTTTTGGATTAAGTTTTCAAACACAGGGTAGACTTTCTTTCTAAAACTCCATTATACAAGCCACAAAGAAAATTAAAAGGATTTTCAAGGTTTCCCAATATAAAGGTCAATGGACCCTGCCTGGTCCTATTTAAGCACACAACTCTATCCCTTGGAGGATGGTTAGAGCACAAGAAAACAATTCAGAAAGAAAAGAAAGTGTTCCACTCTTCTTCTTTAACTAGGAAGGTGAACAAAAACAAGGTGGCAATTTAAAAGCTACGTGGTAATAAAGCAGGTGTAAGTAATGCTATCCCTCCACCTTACCCAGCCAGGAGAAGGAACACATTTCTATAAAAGTTATAGAGCTGTCAAGGGGACACCAAACGCTACCTTCTTATGGCTGTTATGTTTTATCTATAAAGCTCGGATACTGTGTTACTATGGTGATTTAATACTATGTTTTAAAGGAGGATTATATGATTAATTTTAACAAGGTTGAGAACTGAAGATGTGTGAGAAACAAGATTCTAGTGCACATAATTAAAGTGATTGGGGAGAAAAGTGGGGCCTCTGTGGGGGAAGGGAAACCCTGTTTTACTAAATTATTTCAAGCAACAGGTCTGGATGATGCTAAGTTACAAATAAGGTCACACTATTGTGAAATATTACTCTGTGATCATACAAAATATGATTGTTCATTATTTTAACTCAAGCCTTGGTTTCACTTAGAATGCTTAAAATGAATACTCTCTGAGCAGCATCATAGAAAGGAAAGGTATTGGTAGGACAGGATGAAAAGAAAACACTCAGGATCTCCAGGGAAAGGACACAGAATGAATACAACTGGACTAGTGAATTGGGTGTCATCAATTTCCTACTATTTTTTTCACTTCCATTAGAAATACTGAAAATGTGTTTGGCTACACTGTAGGCTCAAAGAATGAATCATTACTCATTTACTTGGTCAAATCCCAACTCAATTGCTTGCTAAATGGGCCTTAATTTAGCAAATTAAAACCTCTAAGTACTTCTGTTTCTTCACCTGGAATAACAATGAAAAACTACCAGCCCATCCAAAAAATGTTTTGAGAATAAGTGGAATAAGTGCAACAAAACCCCATAGTTGACTGCCTCCCCGCATTGACCACTTCCTTAAGCTGATCTAATTTCCATGGACTGGACATGCACCACATGTACATATCAGTACAGTAGGCCTAGTTCCTTAGGTTCACCCCCTCCATATGTTGACCAATTAGTTACAATCTTTTGGATGGTCAACTTAAGTCCTAGTTCCTTAAGTTGGCCATCTCCTTATGTTGACCAGTTATCCTTTGGGTGGTCTACAGTACTTAGCATAAAGGCTAGTCCACAGAAAAAACAATTAATAAAAGGGATGCAAGCTGTTAGCAACTGTGAAAATTAAAATTCACATTAAAATCATGCATTTGCTTAGAATCTTCTTGACTGACTCAGAATGTAAGAAGGTGGTCCAAGCTCTATCTTGTCCTTTGCATTTTTTAAGTTAAGTGTAGTCCTTTAAGTAACCAAGTGACTCATGTTTGCATTAATGTGGAAAAGATTCTTTTGGAGATGCCACAGCAATTGATTCACCTTTTTAATTCTTGGAAAGGTGAAATACAAGTCATCAAAGTCCCAAACCAGTAGACTCTAAAATATTTTTTCTTTGGACAACTTTCAATAATGATAAAAGCTTGGCAGGAGCTAGTTCTGAATTTCCAAGGAATTTATCATTCTCTTTTTCCACCTGCTAAAGTAGTTGGTGGGGATATTCACTATTTCTCCTTAAAAATGCCTTTAGGGAAAGGGTCTACTTACTTCAATGCAGCAGTTTTTTGTTTACCTCCAGTATTAGAATCCATAATTCCCTCAAGAATCAGAGATTTTGCCATGATGAACACTAGAAGAAACCTGAGAAGCCATCTCACTCAACTCTCTTGTTTTACAACAGGAAAACTGAGGCTTAGGTTTTGGTTTTGTCTTCCAAAGTAATCAGGACTAGGACAAAAATCGAAGCCAATTTCTGGCTCAAAGTCCTTTCCACTCTGCTCCAGACACAATGAAAACCCTCCCTGAGCAGCATTCACTTTGAGGAACTAAGGTACGTGAGAAATTCATACCTGTCTTAGCAAGCAAACTGTACTTTCCAGTAAGCTACAGAAACCAAATTGAGTATCTCCAGAAAGAAAGCCAGGAGACCAAGGCCAAGACCAGCCTTAACTACGCCGGGCCTAGGTTAACATGGAAAACAAGGGAGAAGAACAGTAACTCTTCTTCCAGGGAGAAATGAGATTTTACACGCGAGCCTCACTTTAAGTTTAGTTATCCATTTTACAAATTGAACTACAACTGTGCTGCATACTACAACAAGTGCTAGATATATAACACTGAACAATAAAGACAGGGGCCTTGCCCTTACAGAGCTTACTGTCTAGTTGGAGAGAAATAAGAGACAAGTGTATTACAAAACATGCAGCTTGTATGTTATTACAAAACCAAAGAAGGAAATGGAGAAGGAAAGGCCATCCTGAGATAATGTGGTTCAGAAGAAGCTTCACAAGGATGGCACTGATATTGACCTAAAGGATGAGAGGGAACAGCCAGTCAAGGAACAGAGGACTGGGTGTTTCGGGCAGAGAAAAGAGCTGTGCAAAGATTCCGGGGACTCAAAAGTGGTAGGCATGATCCAGGAACTACAAGGAGACCAGTAATGTTTAAGCACAGCAGATAAAGGGGAAAGTGGCATCACATGAAGTAGCTAAAGCCCCATAGGTCATGGTAAAGAAACAGGGATTGGAGGCTTTGTTTTTTGTCTTTTTATTATTTTTTTGGTAAAGGCAATGATGGTTGTAATCAAGAGAAAAACTGTCTGATTTATAGTGTTAAAAATTTGATCTGACACACAGAGAATGATTTTGAAGAACGCAGGAATCTGAGCAGAGAAAATAATCAGGAGGCTGTGGTGGTAGCCCAGGTGAGACTGGATGGTGGCTCAACCCCGGTAAGGAGATTAGACATGGAGAGGGGTGGATCGTTCAGGTTATAGGTAGCAAGTATGAATGACAGGCTTGCACACAGACTGAGAATATGACCATTTGATAACAGGAAAGAACAAGTTGGAGGGAAGATCCAAGAGTTCCATTTGGGATACGTAAGTCTGAGAAGCTTGTAAAACATCTAAATAGAAATGTCAAGTGCAGAGCTGAACATTCTAGTTAGGAAAGCAGAGGAGACGTTTGGACTGAAGCTATAAATTTGGAAGTCATCTACACACAGATGGTATTTAACACCATGGTAAAGACTGAGATCATTTAGGGAGGGAGTTCAGAGAAACAAAAGAGGATCCAGGACTAATTTATAGAAATACCAATTTAGAGGATGGTTAGAGAAAAGACCAAAGGAAAAAAAAAAAGAAAGAAAGAAAGCAACCAGGCAGAACAAACAGAAGGGAATGGTCAACTGTATTGACACATCAAGATGAGAAGAAAAAAATGGCTATTGAACAATATGGACGTTTTAAATGACCTTGATAAAAACAGCAATAGTTTAATGACGGAAGCAGAAGACAAATTCAAGAGGGCTGATGAATAAATGGAAGCATGTATGTAACTCTTCGAAAAAAGAGAGAATCCAACAGCAATTGAGTAGGAATGGAGAGTCAAAGGTGGGTATTAATTTCAAGATTAAATACCAGAACTTGTTAAGCTATTGGAAATGATTCAACACAGGGACAGAGATTTATAATACAGGTGAGGGAAGATGAAACAGTAAGATCTAGGCTTTAGATTAGAATCCCAAATATGCTACTCACTAGCTATATGAGCACAAACAAATTATTGTGCCTCTCTGATTTCATCTGTAAAATCATCATAGTGAGTAGTTTTAAGGATTATAATGTATACAAGGTATCCAGCAGATAGTAGATACACAACAACAAATGATAGCTATTGTTAGCATTATGCATTAATAAAATTCAAGAGAAAGAACGACATGTTGTCACCCTCTATCTTAAAGCTTACTAACCATCACCTACTGACTGCAAGGTACCCTAAGAGCTGCTTCTCCTTTCCTTCAGTATATGTGAGGTGCTGGTGTTGGACTTACCCGACCACCACATCTCCCAACCTTTAGTTCCATGAGCCTCAAAGCTTCCTTCCTTCAACACATGTTACACTGGCCTTAGTCTCCAGTTTCTCATTTTGCCTGTTCAAAGATCCAAACGGTAAGAATGACATTGACCAAAAATGACTGAGGACCAGCAATTGGTCACCCTCTGTGAGATAAACTCACCGGATGATTCTAAAAACAAGAGATCTGTCTAGTCTCTCGTCTACATGAGCCTGACAAAGTAAACATAAATCATGACCTCAGAGTTAAAACATATCAAAACTAAAAGAACAACAGAGATCTAATCCAATTCCCACATCTTCTCCATAAAGAAGGCCCTCAGCAGAAAACTCACGTGCCTGCCAGCACAGATCAACCAGTGATAAAATCAAACCTAAAACCTGGGTCTCCCGGTTGCTATCCTCAACGTTCTGTCCACTGAGGCCCAATCACTTTATCATTACCTGATGTTATAGAAAACAATCACAGGGCACAGCTGGACCTGCACAAGGGTGTCCAACCTACAGCCCACAGCTGCATACTGATTTTGTGAGGACTTTTTTTGCTTATCTCTGGTGTCAGATATCACGAGAAGTATGCATGGATCTTTTTTTTTACTAAACAGCTTTTGTTAGCGTTTGTGCTGCCCAAGACATCTCTTATTCTTCCAATGTGCAGCAGAGAAAAAAAAGGTTGGACATCCCAGATAGTTCACACTAAACCAGGAGACTAACGTGGGCCACATGGACTCAGGGTTAGAAAGTGAGCAGGTGAATGCAGAGGACAGGTCTAGGAAGCTAAGACACTAATGCACTATTCATGTTGCTGCACATAAGTTTCCTTTCCTTCGGTTTTCTAAATTTTCTACTCTATAATAAATATATATTGCTTTCGGAATAAAGTTTGTTTAGTTATTTTATTTATGGTGTGATGGGATGTAAATACAGGCCATGTGGTATAATAGAAAAATCATGGTGAATTGGGGGTGAAACAAATGAAGGCTCCAAAAGCCTGTCCACTACTTACGAGTTGTGGGACTTTGGGCAAGTTGTTTAAGCCTAACTGAACCTCTGTTTCCCGTTATGTGGGATGGGGATAAGGGGAAACTTGCTAATGTGGAACCAATTAGTGCAGGAAAAGAACATAGCACAATGCCTGGCACATATCAGATACTTAATACAATGGGAGCACAGCACAGTATCTGCGCCACATCCACATCTGTGGTTAGATCCTGAACCGTTAGATGATGCCTCTGCTCCTGAAAAGAATATTTCATTTCATTCCATGCTCCTGTCATGTGTGGGTCCCAGTAAAATTTACAGGACAAGGGAATGGCTGCTGACTTTCTGGGTTCTGAAAGACAGTAAGAGCCAACATGGAAAGGAATCGCTTTTCCGCCATCTGATGTGTCACCGGAGTGCTTTGACTAACTGAAGCTGATTGTCAGCTATCGAGTGCGAGCAAGTTAGCGACCACAACATGCAATGGTATAAGTCTTTTTTTTAAGAGACTGCTTTCATCAATGATAACGAAAACTTTTGAGAGTGAAGAGGGAACTCAGCACTGACACTTCACAACTCCCCTTCACCGAGAGCTTCACACACAGCATTGGGTAGAAATAACTCTGGACTGAGAATAAGAGTATCTGTCTCTTTCCCAGCTCTGTAATGACGTAGTTGTGACTATAAGTGAGTCATTTCACCTCTGCGGATCCTGGTTTCCCTTCTGTAAAATGGGAGCTTTGAACCAGATCAATTTCAGCTTCAAAATCCTGTGGTCTGATTCCCACACATTTTCAAGGCCTTCTATGGCCAGAGCCAAAATGCTCATGGTACACATCGCCCTCTCCCCAGCAGGCTCCATCTGCTCTGCTGAACACCCACTAGGCTCACTCGGGGTTTCTCCTGTGCTTTGCTCTTCAGTGCATATGGGGTGTGAGGCTCGCCCTTCCACTTACCCACTTCCTGCCATCCTGGCAGACTCAACACAAGTCTCCCCCATGAGACATTATCTCTGACCATTTCAGTCTTCTCTAACCTTCCTATCCTTTGGATATTGTTCAATATATCTTCATAAGACTTCCTGGACTGGACTGGGAAACACGTGGAAGGCTGGGCTTCGAGTCTGAGAACATTTCCATATCCTCCACATACCAACATAGTGCTACACATCCTGAACCTTCCTTTGCCCTTTTGTAAAAAAGATACCCCCACCACCAGTTCCTAGAGCTGCTGGGAAGAATAAATGAGGCAGTAATGTGACAGCGCCTAGCACTTTGACCAGGAAATCAAACACTAATTTTCTTCTTTTCCTCCCTCCTTATGTATTTGGTGACAGGTCTTCCCCATAAGATGGTCTACTGAAAAACGTCTTCATTGAGAGATGGAAATCTAGGTTGTGCTAGAAGCCTAAAAGGATCTTGGGCAAGTCCCAATTTCTCTGCAGCTTCAATTTTTACAAATGAAGATAATGGCACTTATACTTGTATCTTATGATTGGAAGAGAAAATGAGATAATTCATGAGAAAGTACTTTCTTCTGAAAAGCTACCAGCATTATTATTTTTCATAAGTTCTAGTTTCAGAAATCTTAAAACAGCACAAGAGACAGCAAGATGTCGATGTTAACGGGTGATTTGATGATGACTGTGAAAATCCCACTCTTGATACAGACTAGAAATGTCAGAAAGTTGTATTACTATTCCTTGGGGTAGAAAAGCACAGGTACTGAAAAGATTAGGAAGCTTTCTTTTTTGAATGCAGTCACCTGGGGCATTCCTCGTTTCCCAGGCTAGCATATTTCCTAAGTTAAACAACATCATAAACACACCTAGGGAGCTTGGTAGGCCTCAGAATCTGGGCATATGCATTTGACAGTGCTAACTGCATACTAATAAAAAAAAGACATTAAAACCTCTGTATTAACCTTTGTAAATAAATTTCATTATTATCTGCATACTGCATTAAAAGTATGTCAAGGTTAGAGGTGCAAAAACAGAAAAATATAATCCCCAAAATAAAGAGGGGTGTTTTTTTGTATGTATCAATAAAAGTTATCACCATAGGCTAAGTAATATAATAAAATGTAAGAAAGAACTTTTGTACATAGCAAGGATTAAAATTTTTCTATTAACATTTCTGTACCCAAAGCATTTTGTGGATTAAAAAAATGGAAAACATGATTAGGGAAGGTAACTTGGAAAGAAGCATTTTGGAAGAAAACAAGAGCATCAGATATTGCTAACAAAAAAGATTTTAGAATTATCACTTAATGAGTTTGCTTTTCTTCAATTTCAGAATGTAATCATCCAGATAGGTAGCTAAGTAGAGTGTGTATATGTGTGTGTGTGTGTGTGTGTGTGTCTTACAAATGAGAGAAACAGAGAGAGAGAGAGTGTGTGTGTGTTGGGAAGGAGCGGAGATTTAATTTCTGTGCATTTCTTAGTTTACAAAGTCAATTAAGGGACACCTATCCAAAAAAGATCACCACTCTGGTAAGAAATCATGGAAAAATCTATTCTTTTATTTTATTTCATTAAATACCTAACTGCATTTTAAAAAGCATTTCAGCTTTAATACTTAGCATAAATATGCCCTTGCCATAATTTGTAATACATTTTATAAGTAACTGAAAGAGATTTCATGCATCGCTAATTCATACATATAAATGTGAAGTCTGCATTAAATATCTCTAAACAAAACCCCACTTCCTTGCTATTTGTAGCAGGAATAGGCTAAAGAAGAGATGATAGGACTCTCATTACAAAGACTGACCCTTTTAGAATTAAGGCTATTCTGTTTTGAGCATCAACTTACTATTAAAACAACCCTGGTACCAGGATTTTAAAAGATCTGGAAATACTACAATGGTTGATTGGCTTAAAAAATAACATGTTAGAACCAGGGAGAGCAGTGATTAGAAGTAGCTGGCAACACTCCAGAGTTGCTTTTTAGTACTCTTTTAAACTCCTTTGGCTCCCAATCCTCATCTCACACCATTTTTAGGTTTATGCCAAATCAACCAAGATACTGGTATTAAAAAAGTATAGAAAAGATACAAGCAGCATCCTACCCAGATATACTTGAAATCACTAAAACTTTTCAGGCCCTGCCTTGTTTGGCTACACTAAAATACATGATAGAATCTTCTAGAAGATGAGCACATTTTACAGCTTTCTTGGAAAATATTACAACATTTACTGCTTATAATGGTATTTTCTACAGCCTGTCAATAAAAGTGGAATTTTTAAGATGTAATGTAGGTACAGTTTCATAGTTCAAATTTCCATTAAGAGAAAACTGAAAGGGCAAATAAATGATTGCAAAAACGCATGCTTCAACCATAATGACAAACAGAATAGGCATTTCTCAAGCATAAGATAAAGGTGACTGCTTTGTCATTTTATTAATATAGTTAATAAGTCACAGTTTCATAGTTAAGGAAAAAAAAAACTCCTCTAAAATGTCACCATTAACCAGCAGCTTATTTAAAAACCAAAACAAAACCTCAGATTGTTTTAATTATCTTAGAGTTCCTACATTTGTACCTCTTCAAGAAATAGTTTATCATACTGTAAATACTAAGAAAATGTTTAGATGCTTTAGTATTTTTTAGTCTAGAAATATATAGAAAATGCTGATTTCCCTAGAGATACCATTTTTAGCCACCTAAACAAAATATAAAACACTATTTAGCAACATTCCTCTTCTATTGCTGAATACCTTTAAACAAGATAGGCCTATGCTATTTTAAATTGTAAGTTGAAGTCTAGGAAAAACAAAGTCTACACAACACTTATAAGGCCATGGAGTCATTTAGTATTATTTGTTTAAGCCAAATATTTCATAATTAAATAGTATTGTGTTAAATAGCAACCATTCTTAATCATGGTTTGGGTCTGATAACCAAAATCAAAAATTTAATGCCATACAAAACACATCTCACAAACTAACCAATGCAAAGCTCTAAGCTTTAAACTTTTTGATAGTGTCAATAAAATCCCCAGGAAAGGAGAATGTTACAACTCTCCCTGCAACATAAGTGTCTTAAATCATGGTTAAACAGACAGAATGTTAAGAATGGTATGGTTTTTATTTTCTATAGCAGGTTTATTGACACTTTTTTTTCTAGTAAAATTTGAAAATCTGACACTACCTGTCCACATAGAAGGGGAAACAAAACTTGGTCAAAGTCTGTAGAACTTCCTGTGGAGAGAAAGAGAGATAATTTATACATCTAATGGGACCAATAAATCTAACATTAACCACAGCACACAATCTAGCAACTTTACCCTAAAGAAAGAGGAGACAGATGAAGAAATATGGGCTTTATCAATTACATGGGAGGAGTACTAGGCAGTCAATCATGAGAAATAATAAACATGATCAAACTTCATTAAAAATGAAAAATTAATCAAGAATCACACATGGGCAAGCAGCAGGAGCCTTGCAGGAAGGCTCTGAAGGGAGGGAGGCGGTTGGGTTGCTGAGTGTTAACACCCCTCCAGGGACCATCTCCAGCCTGACCATATGGATCAGAGTGAATAACACCGAGCCACATGGGTTTGGCCTGGCAGGGCCGCTGTTGCTGGCACCGTTTTTGCCTGTTACCTAGGAACAGAGGGGGCCGGGATTAGACAACGCTTCCCAACATCAATAGGCCAAATCACAGCAGAATAGAAAGCCAACTTGAAGATAATTGTCCCTGAACATTGTCAACTACATGTTTTAGAGTTTAAAATTTCATGTACTTACTTTTAGAGAAGTTGCCATTTCTGGCATAAATTTATTTGGGGACCAATTTATAGTAATTTTAAGTATGCACTATTTCTAGTTAAATATCATTATCAAAATTGAACATACTTACCTGCTGGTAATTTACCAAAATCTAAAGCGAACTACCAGTTTAAACTCAAACATACAGATACATGAAACCAAACACATTATTCAGGAATAGGGTACAAAAAGTAGAGTGACATCTCAAAGACTTATTCACACTAAGAAATAAATAAATACTAGTAGATGTGATACAATATGCAGAGGTGTCTGAATTTTCCTAAAAGACAAATTTCACATATACAGCATATACATATATAAGTTGTTAATTATTATTTCCTTCACAGAATATCTTAAGCTTGACTTGATTTAACTGCAGGCTTAGAGAGCCCACAGTTGGTGCTTATCATAAGTTCATAGACCAGTGTTATAAATTTTAAAAAAGTGTTCCTTTCATGCATTTGATTTGCCTTTTAACTATTTAAAAACCCAACTTCAAGACAAAATGAAGAACACATTTTTCAGTCGCTGAGAAGCTGGTTCAAATTAAAACAAACCTGCCCATTGCAAATCCTAATCCAAGTGATAAATTAGAGATCAGTTTACAAATGTAGCACTTTTCTAACCAATAATAATGAATTATCAATGCTAACTGAATTGATGCTTCTCGCTTCATTTATTTTTAAAACCAGTTCTATCATTCAAGAAATAAACCACATCAATCTAATAACCCACTCAATGAAGCAGAAAGCACATTGACTTTCTCTGCCAGATCATGTTCCGCCTACATAATTCAATTGAGCATATCCTATTTTTTAATATCATCTTGGACTGTTACTATGTATATCACAGCACTGTTAAGGTATGTGGTGAAATAATAAATGAATAGGAAACTACAAAGTGAAAAAAGTGTATAAGAACATCTCACCCTGTTCTAAGAGGCATTGTTTGTACATTTTAAATTTTATAAGGTAGCATTCAGAAGTTCATATATATATTGTTTTTAAACTAGTCACGTTTAAATAAATAGCAATAAGTAATAAATAATCAGAACAAAGGCAATTTCTCATAATGTTATTATCAGGGAAATACAGAAAAAGAGATCATATAAAACATTCATTTCAATGTCCGCAGTTTTAATTACTAAATATATACTACATATAAATATAATCGACATACATAAAACCCTCCTGATTTACACGCACGCAAAAAGTCCCTTACAAATTTCATTCCAGTTCCAGTTTCAAATAATACCACAAAGCATTCCTTAACTTCAGGATATGTACCAGCCTTTCTTTAAAACTCAGTACCAAGTGTTCCCTCATTGCCAATACCACTACAAAGACAGCTATCTTTTACCCCTCAAAAGTTACAGGTGCAGAGTACAGCACTTCTCTACTCTATGCTGGAGTTGCGCTGGCAAAAGGCCTCAAAGATTTTTGAAAGAAAGGACCCCCATGGCTACGAGAAAGCATTGTGCTCTACAGCAAGTCAAAGGAATCTAATATGCCCAACTTATTACTCGCTACAATATAGAAACTACTTACCACTTTCTAATGTCAAGAGTAATAATCAACCTTGAACTTGTCTGTCAGATAATATTAGAACAAATATCAAAATACCCAATGTAGGCTGAATGCAACCCACCTCCCATGAGCTTTCTTTTTACCCAAGAAGGCAGCGATAAGTCTAATTAAGCAACGGGGCAGGGAGCGGGGGGGAGGGGAAAGGGAATATAGGCAAATGTAGGCACATGTTTGTACATTACAATATGTTTCTTGGTGTTTGTGATATTACAAGAGCTTGATATTCCAATTTAAGTCAAACAAGATGGTGGTGTGCTGTCAGAAGAGAAAACAGAAATGAGCATCTACTGTTAGGCATATTTACACATTACCTCAATCAGATCTGAGACATCTAATTCTTAGTTTAGGGAGGGGAGGACTGGGAGAGGGAAGGAAAAACAAGCAAATGTTCTCTATAAATAAAAACTGCTGAACTAAACTAATTTTCTTAATACTGATGTTTTCCTCAGATGTAAACATTCAACTACTTTATCCTCTTTTTCCAAAAAGAAACACAATTACTCAAATATGAAAAGTACCACTCTTCAAGAGAAGGGGCTTTAAAACCTTGATTTAATTTTTTTTTGAGCATTCTATTTATGGCAGTGTCCCACAGGCTTTCAATATTAACTTTTAGCAGGGAAGCAGTCACTAACCCGTACCAATCCTTTTTTTCCTCTCTGGAACCTATGTCTTTGGCTAGGGAACTTCCTTTGTAGATGGTAATTTTCTTGTTCTCTTGCCTACACAAGCTCTTTTAAACAACCAGCCTCAGTACAACTTCAACTACTGCCACATAAATCGGAGCTTGGAGATGCAGCACAGCTGATGAAATGTAAATGACCTCATTGCTGAGGCAGGGGGTGGGGAGGATTGTGTGCCAGCTCTCCAGATCAATTCCCAAGTTTATATTTTCACAAATCTTTTTATGTACAGTTTGATTTTTTAACATTTTAATGAGCAAAAAAGTGAATCTATAGTAGCCAGTCACCACAGTTAAAGTGCAGGGCATGAACTAGATCCCAGGAGGGAACCAGTCCACCATGTCACCACTGGCTTTAGGACATTCGCCACCTGGTTCCATGTCCCCAGGTTCCAACTCTTTTCATAATCAAAACACTGCTGACATGATAAACCCCAGACGGGTTTTCTAAAATCCCTCCCAATCAATATATCCAACACATAACTTATTGGAGACAACACTGAGCTCATTGATTAAGGTGAGTTCAGTAGCAAAGTTTTCAAAATAAATGAGACAAGAATACAGCATTCAACCCTTTTGTGTCACCAGACAATTTATGAAATAGGCAATTTCCAAAAGGGCTTTTCTTCCTAACAAAATATATGATACTTCATGTGGGAAGAAATAAGAGCAGAGGGGGCAGGGAGGAAATGTGGTCCAGAGACAGCTACGAACCTTTTAGTTATGCACACATTAAAGAGCAGACTGCAGAATATAGTAGAGAAAGCTCTGCCCACAAGGAGATGCCAAGCCTCCAAGTAGGAACCAATATATGAAATTAACACACCTACCAGTGGATATACTTGCAAATGAAATTCAGAAATGAACTCAAGATTCAGCTCAGTCTACTTTGGATTCCTTTCACCCAATTCAAATTCTCATCTGGTCAGAAAGCCCATCAAGGGAATTTATTCCAATCTGGAGAAAATAGACTATGGTCTGCTGACACTGAGCCATTTGCTTAATAATCTAGTGAAGTTTTAAATTTATATTATCCATTATAGAATTCAACCTGGGTGCAAAACTTCAAAGACTAAATTCAATGACGTTAACTGGGATTATTAATGAGGAGGCAAGACCAATTCACCCTGAATTTGAGATGCAAGGTGGAGGCATAGGAAATCTTGCAACGGCTATCATTTCAGATATCAAATGTTTTGTTTTCATTGTTTCATTAAAACCTACAAACAAAAATTATTTATTAGTTATTTTTTTACTTTGGCAGATGAAAACTACTAGCAAACCCAGATATACATACCCCACAAATAAATGCCATCTGAAGACAAAAGCACAGGCTGGTGACAGTGTCCACTGGAGTTATACATTTGCTGGGAGATGAGGCACATCCTCAATAGTTCAAAGGGGGGGAGGGGGAATTTGCGCATGAAACATGTAAATAAAGGAAAGGGACAGCCTGAATAAATGAATGTATTTTAAAATATGTAAAGCCTCAATTAGGCTATTTTTGGCTTATGGAAAGCTGACATAGCAGTTGATAATTTATTTTTGTCTCCAGAAAAAGAGAATGAAGGAGGGAAAGGAGGAGAGACAGTGGGAGAACCTTTCTTGGCTTTCTTACATTGAACTTACTTGTTCATTTTAAAATGCACGTGTGTGGTGAAAAGATCAGTGGAGCTCAAAGTCTAAAAATGTTTAAATTTTTTTAATAGCATGAGGGAAATGCTGACCCTCTAAAGTCCTGCAGTGGAGAGTAATGTCACTGACTTGAAAGAAAAGCCTTTGATTGATGATCTTGAAATTCAAGTTGAAAGTTAAAAACAGGACACACACAAAAAACCCAAATACACAAAAAGCTAACAAAATTTCTACTTTAAAGCAATTTCAAGTTAAAAACAGGAGTTCCAAGTGAAAGCTAACCAAGGTTTTAAATGCTTATGATTAAGAAGGGTAACAGTTGTTCTTGAAGGCTTCATTAGCACCAAGTTCAAGAATGTTGATCAGAAGTTCCCCAAATGTGAAAGCAAGAAATAAAATTGTTCTCCTTCCCTATAAATGTCAAATTAAATCTAAGATCTATATCGTAATTACAACTAAATTTTTATTTTTTCAGTGAGTAAAAGAAGCAATGAATAAAGGATTTTACAGAAAAGCCTTTCAACACCCAAACATAAAAGCAGGGTCACGTTTCTAACACACTGCTCACACATTGTAGCGTCTGCTTCCTCTCTGGGTACATTTCAATTTTTACCTCTCATTTACTTTTTTTGTAAACTTTAGTTAATTTGGGGTCATAAGGATGTTACAATTATGCTTATTTGTATAATATATAATATACCGTATTAGTGTTGTAATTCCAAGATTGAATTATAATAAAGAAATTCATATCTATGAATATGAATCATATAAACTTTATATATATCAAGCACATTAAGTGAAGAAGAGGAAGGCTTTCAGCCACAGAAGAGCCACTTCTGAAAACCACTTAAGTACCAATCCTCACGACCTCCGAAGTCCAAAGTAAAAATACTAGATCTTTTGTTAAGACAACAAAATTACTTTATGTTTTTGCATCCTTCCCTTTCTTCAAAAATGTACATAATACAAAGTTGTTCATACTCATAATATTACATAACATCCTCTTTTCCAAGATTTCCTCTTTTTAACTTGAAACTTAATACCAAAGTGGTTGGAAATGAGAGAGGTGTATTTAGAAGGTCGGTGTTAAATGCCAATAAAATTCTTAACACTTGTGTCCTGTACTGTTCTTCCAAAATAAACAAATGATTTGGTTATGATCTCTTACAACCGGCATTTGGTGGCATCAGTAATATAATCCCTTGGATTCAACTAGTACTCTAAACTACTGTCTGGTTCATTTCCTTACGTTTTTAATTCCTGTTATCTGAACATTTAGGTGATCAATATTTTTTTTAAAAAGGGGGGGGAAGGGGACGTAAGTCAGCACATACCAAAGGAATAGGGTCCCCATAGTAACATTGCAAACATGATTTCACTGAAACAGCAGCTTGCCCACAGGAAGATACTATTAAAAAGGAAAAGAAAAAAAAAAAAAGAGCACTGATAGAAATACTATTTTGTAAGCATATTAAAAGCTGTGAGCTTTTAAATATTTTAAATGCACACAAAAATGTGCACAGATGGGCAACTTTTCTGCTCACATTAGTCTAGAAAAAAAATCTTTCATTATCAAGCTCAAAGTCCTTGAATTTTTTAAACTTAATTGTGCCTCTATTTCTTAGAATTCACACCCCAAGGCCAAAGCTTTCCTGCCACCAGCCCTTCAAATCTGACTTGGACATTGCACGGGAGGAGGCTCCAAGCCTCCCTGAGGTCTCACTCCTTTTACAACACACGGAAAAGCAGTCGATAATGGGCCCATGCTGAATTCACTGCGCTCCACGTCTCCTCCTGGGACACAAGCCTAGCAGATGTGATAAAAACTGTGTCAGAGAAGTGGCTCTAGTTTGTGCCTTAATGACAACTTAAACCTCTAAACCAATACAACCAAAGGACTAACAGAACTGGCTGTTACCTCTCTCTCCTGCCAATCTTCGAGTATCTCGGAACTAAATTAGCACCTCTACCCACAACTTCCCCTGCCACCCCACAAAATCCATTCTAATTTTAAAAGATAAATGAATTCAGCATACACGTTGGTGGCATAAGTGTCTGGGTGCTGTGTGTGTGTGTGTGTGTGTGTGTGCATGTGTGTGTTTGTCCTATAATTAAGCCCTAACACATATTTCATGTAGTTTATATTTTCTGAAGGTATGATTGAGCATTCAGATGTCTTAAAGGACTGCCTCATAAATGTCCTCTGATCATCACCCCAGTAACCATATTAATACAGACAACTGATAGATTTGTGCTTTCCAAAAGGTACCTAAAGGCCTCAAAATTCTTTTAGAAAGAAAAGGGATATTCTGAGTTATTGAAACATTCTAATTATTAAAATTTATACAGGAGAATGTTTTACACAGTAGGTGGCTATACTTTTCTTTTAACTTGTAAGAACTCTTTGTCTTACCTAATGATATGGTACCAAAAAATAAATGATTTAAATGTGTACTTCTGATAACATTTTCTAAATTCTATAATTCAGCCTTCAGATGATAGGTCTTTTTACCCAGTATCTTGAAAGCCTATTCAGTCACAACTGCATACCCACTTAATCAGCAATCATTGTTCTGGGATGCAGGACTTTGTTGTCAAGACAAGCACCAAAACCTTAAAAAAAAATTTTTCAGAACTGGCATAAGAAAAAAGTGATCTTTGTCAGACAAGGACAAATTTATGCAAATCTTTTATAAACATTCACAAACATTTATTTAGCTTTTGAAATGTTGGCCTCATTTGAGAGCATGAAAATGAGGGGGAAGTAGGAAAACGCAAAGGACAGCTTAGAAGCTGGCACGCTACATAAATATTCAGAAGGAAGATTATAGGATTCATGTTAGGCTGTCTTAGGCTTCTCCAAAGTCCACACAGAATAGCAAAGAACAAAACTAACGAGAAGTACAGCAGATGTTAGACAATGCATCAGCCTCTTTTCCTCTCTCACTTAGCTATACTTGGACGCTTTTATATTTTCTTTCAATATGGTTAGGTCATTCAAGGATTCTCCTATAGACTCTGTATTGTGGCTACGGATCTATAAGCTGAAGGTCTGTCAGCTTTCCAAAAGTTTCCAATGAAAAGGCATTATGCAAATTCTACCTCTCTTACCCTCTTTCAGGGGGGGAAAAAGCCTCCAGTATGCAGTCATCGGAGTATTGGAAGCCCCAGCCTTCATTTCTGTATAGCTGTGTTTGCCTCAGGGCCATGCTGCTTGTTTTGACAGTGGATCCCCCTAGATAGTTGGGATTAGTTGAGCTTGTTTAGATAAACTTGAAATCAAGGCCTTCTCTAGGTAGACAGCTAGATGTAGCTACCGAGTTTCCAGCTGCCTCTTCCTTTCATCCCCAAACAACGGCAGATTCACAGTAGCTATCACAGCCACAGGCTATGTCACATACATAAGTACAAAATTAAAGGCTGCTAAAAGAAGCCTTTGTAAGTCTTAGTGCTAAAATAAGGAATCTGTACTGCTTGGTTTATACAAATTATTCTAGCACGACCAGTATGGAGCTGAAACATCAGTTAACAAGGCCTATTAATCAAGGTTCCTAGCTTCTTCTCATAGACAGGATCATAGTTTGGTAATATGCCTAACCTTCTGCTTATTAGCTCTTGTATGAGAATAATAGCTTGAAATGTTGAAAAGGAAATAATAGGCTTTATTTATCCAGTGGCAGGGGATGTTAGACTCCATCCATAAACACTGTGAACAGAATATGAAAATCGAATGTAAATATCAAATCTGCTTTTGAGAATTATTTAGCAATTGATTAGACAGTGTCTCACTGAACAGTCATTTCCAATTACAGAATCTTTTCAAATTAACTTTTAGTTCCTACAACTTGCAGATTCTGATAGAAAGATACAAAGAGGAATTAAGACTAAAGAAATTTTACACTCAGAACAGACTGATGACATCTCATTATAGGCAGCAGGTGACATGAAACACTTTTGAAATAAAAAATTACAGACTTCAAGAAGTTTCCTAAAACCCAACACTCAAGGACTTTAATCTTTTGCAACTAGAAAAAAAGTCTCTTCAGGGGGCCAGTGAAATACAAGCAAAGAAATTAATTCAATCCCACATGTGTGGTTTTACTTTGCATATCTTGCTGCAACTACAGCTACTAGTGTTTACCTGAGGCTGTCTAGGATAAACTAAGCCCAACAAAAGCACCAGAATAAGTTGAAACATTTTCCACAACTATTCCGAGACATCCGGTAGTACAGAAGTCCTTTCACCCTCTGACTATACTGTCAAGTTTTACAAGGCAGTTTTTAATCAAGTCCACATGTCATCACTGAAATGTGTTCTTACCATTCAACAGGTAAGTCACTATTTACATGAAAAGCCCTAAGATATGTAAGACATTCTGGAACTGCAGTCATCAGTTGAACTTTTCCTCTGAAATTCTGGGTTCCTTTCATGTACAGATTACAACCTAAAGAATAAGCATGCACACTTTTTCTCCAAAGGGTCAAATGGTAAATAGTCTGGGTTTTGCAAGCCACTTAAAGTCTCTATCATGTATTCTCCTCAATTTTGTTACAACTCTTAGAAAGAGTGAAAAATCATCTTACCTAATAGGCCATACAAAAACCAGCCCCACGCAGGATGTGGCCAACTGGCTGTAGTTTGCCACTCTGATCCAGAGTGTGAAGGAGCCTAGTCGTACAACATAACCCAAACGAACGCCATCAATACTCAAATTCTGAAATTCCCAAAAGGTAAAATACCAATACCAGTCATACTGGTTCTCTGGGGATCCCACAATTCACATGTGATTGTTGCTAAAAAGCCAAACGCCTATCACAAACAAACACGCTCTTGCTCTTTTCAGGATTGTTTTTAGTGTAAAAAGGATTAAAAGTAAAACACATTTCTCCTATCCAGAATTCACAACTGCTCTGTGGCATGGACTCCTCATAGAAACAATTCCCAATGGGGTTAATACAGTTCATTTCTGTAGGTAAGGTCCAGGGGTTTTCTTCACAGGTAAACGAATTCGCACTCTCCGGATTACTAAGAACTCTTCAATTTGAGATTTGTTTTGCTTACAATGTTTTTAAAAGCAATATTAAAAGAGGAGAAAGCTCTTTCTGGTGCTCTGCTCAAACACATCACTTGTTCAACACTGATCTGTGAGAAGAACACAGAAGGGCTTCCTCTTGCCTCTCTAATTGATTTCAACTCCTTTCCCTTATCATATATTCTCCACATATTCCCAAGACTTCGTCTTCCTCCTTTTCTCTCTGCATCATCCTCTACATATTAATAGTTTACCTATACTACAGTTTCAGTTATCAGCATGAGGTAAATGACTCTAAAATTCACACCTTCATTGCACAACCTCCTTTTCAGCTCCAGGCTCCTATTCGGACTGGCTGCTGGACATTTCTGCCAGCACTTCAAGCTCAACGTGTCTAACATCCAGACCTATCATCTATGTTGCCAATACACTGCTGACTACTAATCCCTTTCACCTCATCAAAACAAGAAGAGGATCTCGGACCTCCACTAATACTTGGTGGGAGACAGACGATCCATTTGTGTGACTTCGATTCAAATATTAATATTTGCCATTGCTGTTGAATTTCAGGATAACCCTCTGAAGAAAAGTTTCTGATTCCTTAAAATCTTTCCAAATGTTAGTAAACAAGACGGGGGACAAGGAAGTACCTGAAATCATTCAAAGTCATCTTAGAAAACTGATGAATTTCCCCAAGCAAGTTAAGCTGTTTAGTACAAGACAACGTGCTAGAGGCTTGAGATAAAGCAATGAGCAAGCAAGATGTGGGCCCTATCACCATGGAGCTTACACTCTAGTTGGAAAGACAGATGCTATAAAAATGAACATATGAATATCAAACTCAAACGGCCACAGGAACTCAAAAGGAAGAGAGTGTTCTAGACAAAATGGAAGGGCCCTGAATTTAATGGAAGGGGCAAGAAAGGCCTCCAGGAAGTGACACTTTGAGCTGAGACTTAAGGAATGAACAGGCTTTTACCAGGCAAAGATTGGGAGACTAGGAAGAGGGAAGCAAAAGTAATAGCATGGTAACAAAAGCCCTTGGCACATTCCCAGAATAGCCACCCAGCATGATGGAGCAGAGGAGGTAAAGCGGGTCAGGCCAGACAGGCTGGCAGGGTCCAAATCATTTGAGTCATCATAGGGTGGGTGAAAGAATCTGGACTTTATTCTAATGCACCAAAATCACTGCAGGGTTTAAGTCCTTTTACGTCCTGCTTGCACATGATTTTCTACCCTCTCCATCTACCCCCAAGTCTTTCAGAGTCCAAGACCCAGAGGCTATTCTCATTGAGCTCATCACCCCAAAGCTGTTATCATTCTATCAACAAACGGACCATAGTTTCAGGGCCCAATGGGAGCCTTACACAGGAACCTCAGTAATAACCCTGCAATAGGGATCGTGGCTGTGGTCAAAGAGAAGAAAGGAACTGCAGCCATTTTGAACAGGGCCGTCCTAAATCTCTCTTCAGAACCTGCTCCCTTATATCTGGTATTTTTTCTGAGCTCCCAAAGTCCATTTTCCTGTATACAGAGAAAGCATGTCTGACTTTTTATTGTAAGAATCTGCTGTGTATCATTAACTCTAAGAAGCTGTTGATTGTAAAATTATTATTTTTAAGAATCACTAGGGGAAAATGCTACAAATGAAATGATATCCCATTGACTGTAAGGTGCATTCCAATTTCAGAGATGGAGATGTTAAAATATGAAAAATATGCATCTTGGAATTGATAAAATATATTTACAGGTCTTTAGGAAAGGTGGGGATTATACCCATGGCCAATGTTTAATGAGTACCTTGCACATAGGAACGTCCAGTGAATGATGGTGTAGAAAAAAATGATTGGATGATAGTCTGGAGAGTTAGAAGGGAAAAAATAACATTCACTGGGCACTTACTATCACTAAGCACCATGCTAACAGGCCTTCTTGTTTAATCCTCCTAGGAAGCAGTGCCCCACATGAGCCAAAGCACAGACAAATTGACTTAAGACTCAAACTTTAATGTTAATATTTAATCTTCACATAGAAAGTGAAAGGAATAGAGAAGAATATTAAAGCTTATAAAAATGTAATATTAGTTATTTCTATCCAAGCCTTATCATTTCTGCCTAATAACATCTGAATTATGCATAAAATTTAAAGAATCTGAATTGACCCATCTACCTTTCTTCAGCTTACCAAACGAATCTATTCAGCATTTCTTTTGCTTTTCCTGAAGCAATGGTTTTTTTCCTCAGGGGGCAGAGGGTGGTTACCTGACAAGCAGAAAGGGACTCTGTGTCAGGTCTTGTGCTATTTTACAGAAGTTTTACGATGCTCAGTGATCCTACCAATAACCTTATACAGATAGTATCACTCTTGTATGGATGAAAGGAAATGTCAGAGCTCAGCAGAATGAGTCTCAGGTAGACTGGTGAAGCCATTTGCTAACTTGGTCAGGACAGACATTCTCAATCTCTAGCACTACCTGATTAGCATGCTGCCTTGACCATCACAAACACTGACAGCCCTCTATACTGGCTGAAGCTTAAGACTTTTCCCCACCTCACTTTCCAATTCAGCAGTGGGGTGGAAGATTTTGTGTTGCTCTGACACAGGGCATTAAGGCAGGGCAATCTCACATATCGGTCTATCCAGAACATTCCAGTTATGCCCATGATTTCCCTTCAATCTCAAATGTATACTGGATCAGATACTGTGGTCACCAGAGTTTTAGAGAGAGGGAAAACCGTGGTTTGTCTAGAGATGACAAAAGAATAAATAGCTGTTTTGTCTGCCTTAGGCTGGCAAACTGGGGAGTAGTGTTAGAAGAGTTCCTTTTTAATCACTTGACTTCAGGCTCAGTATAGATCAGGGGTCCTCAAACTTTTTAAACAGGGGGCCAGTTTACTGTCCCTCAGACCATTTGAGGGGCAGACTACAGTTAAAAAAAGAAACTGTGAATAAATTCCTATGCACACTGCACATATCTTATTTTGAAGTAAAAAAACAAAACGGGGGTAGCGCCTGTGGCTCAAAGGAGTAGGGGGCCGGCCCCATATACTGGAGGTGGTGGGTTCAAAACCCAGCCCCGACCAAAAACTGCAAAAAAAAAAAAAGGGAATGGAAATACAATATTTAAAATGAAAAAAAAAAAAAAAAGATGCCCCCTATCTGCAAAAAAAAAAAAACCCTTCTAACTTCAGGGAAAAAAGACCCCCCCTTAACCACAAAAAGAGGCCTTACTAACTGCAAAAAAAAAACCTCCTAACTTCAAAAAAAATAAATCCTAACTTGTTCTTACCTCGGTCCTCAGGCAGCAGCAGGCTCTGCACAGGCAAGCTAGTGACTCATCTGATCACGAGTCTCAGTCTCACCAGAGACTGAGAGGAAGAGTCGAGAGACAGAGAGAAGGAGGGGAGTCGGAGAGTGCAGTGCACATTCCACACATACGCACTGCGGCCCAGACGAGTCGGCTGCTAAGCAGGACAGGTAGCAGTGGCAAAAACACCTGGTGGGTCGGTTCGGCACCTGTGGCTCAACAGGCTAAGGCGCCAGCCACATACACCTGAGCTGGCGGGTTCGAATCCAGCCCTGGCCCGCCAAACAATGATGGCTGCAACCAAAAAATGGCTGGGCATTGTGGCGGGCACCTGTAGTCCCAGCTACTTGGGAGGCAGAGGCAGGAGACTAGCTTGAGCCCAGGAATTGGAGGTTGCTGTGAGTTGTGTTGCCACAGCACTCTATCCTGGGTGACTGCTTGAGGCTCTGTCACAAAAAAAAAAAAAAAAAAAAACACCTGGTGGGCCAGACAAATGTCCTTGGTGGGCCACATGTGGCCTGAGGGCTGTAATTTGAGGACCCCTGGTATAGACAGTAAGGACTTACCTACATTTTAGGACTTGACACATCAGACATTATTAATTACATGGAA